>PVKU01006486.1:0-102755 GCA_004027475.1 Anoura caudifer
AAGAAAAGAAAAGAAAAAAGAAAAGAAAAGAAAAGAAAAGAAAAGAAAAGAAAAGAAAAGAAAAGAAAAATCCATGACACCTGTTAAAGATGGTGAGGCCCACTTTATTCAAGACCATGGTGATAGGTGTAGGGAGCACTGCGATGAGATTTGCAGCAGGAGAGCAAGACTGGGCTCAACTCTGAAGACAGCTTGGGCAAGTTGGAATTTATAGCCACAGGGCAGGGTGGGGGCAGCGGGTGGAAAATTACTATTGGGAAAAATCGGTGTTAAGAGGGGTTCTGGCTAAACCCACCCAGCAGGATTCTTGTTGAAAACAGACCAGGGAGATCGTGCATTACCTGGGAGATGGCAGAAGATGAGGAACCTCATCCAGAGTGAGAAGTTCTGGGAAAACTAACTTGTCAGGATTCTTGCTAAAACTAAAGTCTATGAGGAGTGCACAATGGGCCTAGGAGAAAGTTCAGGAGCCTGACTAAAGTTTGGTCAAGCAAGAAATCTGTCAGTAGGTTTATTTTAAAGAGGAAAAGAATGACAAGAATGAGCAATGGGGGATCCCAAGGACAAAACTTCATATTTTTCTGAATTTAGCTCAATGCCATCCAGCCAGGACTCATTAAAAGTCTCATCCCAGCAAAATCATGTAACCTTTCACCCTCAGGGAGATTAATGAGGCCCCAGAATAGTCACAGCCTTTGAGAAAAGTCCATGAGAGGAAGCAGTTCAACGAAAAGAGGGAAACATCATGCTGTAGGAATGCCAATAACTAACTACAATTTACCTCCCCCGAGTCCCCCACCCTGAGTCATTTTCAGCAGCTCAAGCACCCTCAAAGGTTTTGTAACTGACAAAATGTTGATTTCAGTATTATTTCCCTAGAATCTCCTAAAAGAAGTTTCACCCCCATGGCATATGATTGAGCAAGAAAATTATACTAGCATTTCAGTTATTTAGGCCTGGATTCAAATCCTCACTCTTCAACTCTGCTGTGGGACCATAGGCAGGTCTTCCGACTGCCCTAAACCTTGTTTTCTTAACAATAAACTGGGAACCATAACCCACAGAGCTGCTTTGATGATGAGATAAAATAATGCAGTAAAGTGCTTAGCAAATTGCCTTCATACTGTCAGTGCTTAATAAACAAGAAAAATTTGAAAAGAAGGGATAGTTTAAAGGGGCTAGCAAAGTCTAGAAAGAGTGTATTGTTCCTAAGATATAGAAGTGCCATGGGCTCCTGGTGACGAACCAGCTCAGCAACACAGCACACACATCAACTCTCAAAAGAAATTAGGAATTCTGAAAGAAACCCAGTCTAGGATTTCCAAACAAAATGGAAGAGTCCTCTTCTCTTGTGCTTTCTCTTTAGATATGTGAGCCAAGCTCACCAATAGACAGCAAAGAAAAAGGATGAGGGCCACGCAGGCATCACAGAATGTGTTCTGCCTGGAGAAGTCTGCGGTATTGAAATAGAATCTATAACTGAGACTTGACCAGGGAAGGACATCTGCTTGGAGGACTTCTGGTCAGTGTGATGCTTAGGAAATGGTAAGAGCTTAAATAAGTGGGAGTAAATTTAAAAGTTGGGCAAAAAGATGGAAGGAGAATGACCGCCTTCCTGCCCATTGTGAGCTGCAGCCCCTGAGACTTGCCTTGTGAATCCTTGATGGATTCATTTCTCACTGGAAAGTTCCTTTGCCTTGTTGAGCTTGGCTGTGGGCATGCAACATTCTCAGGGTTGGCCTGGATTTTTGTAGTAAGATTTTCTCTTTCTGGAAAAAAAAGAAAAGAAATACAGTAAAAAGAGGGAAACTATATAGTGAGAATGCCAAAGAATGTCTGAAAATATGAATCATGGGGGAGAGAATTCTTGAATTCATCTTTCCCAAAGTTATTTTTATCTAGGAGAAAGATTTCCTTTTTTGAGCCCCTGGATGTACCATTTCTTAAAACACTCTCTTATGAAGTTCCTACTTGGGTTTTATTCTTAACATGTTGACACTTTGAATACCTGTTTCTGTCTCTGTCAGCTCTTTTCTCTCACACCCATGTGGCCGTGAGAAGCATGTGAACAGGCCCTGCAAAAGGAGCTAAGGAGCTCATGAAGTCATGCCTTGTGCATTTGGAGGCTGAGGTATAAGGACCGGAGATTGTCCATACAATGCAAGAAATGACTCATGGTGTTCTGGATGTTACAGCTCATATAGTTACAGCAATGCCTCCATCGACTGGCTTGGTCTCCTGCCTCCCTGAGGCAACTGAGGAGCAATGAGCAAAGAACATCTATAACGTGCTGTACACATCTCCATCCAGGGGACTACTGGCCTCAAGCACCCAACAGCGCCACTGAGGAAACATGGGCAAACCTCCCACCCAATGTTATAGGAAGCAGGACTAGAACATGGAGGTGGTTGCAAGTTGCAGATTCCAGGACCACTTAATGCACAGCAGATTTTAAGGCCCTTTGGATCCACAGAATAGACTAAATGGACTAAGAGTAGTATAAAAAAATATTCATTTTATGTTTTGATGGAAAACCATGTATAACCTTCTATAGATTTCCCTTCCAGGCTGTGAGATTCTAGGCCCTTCATTGTATTTATGTTATTTTTAATGTTTTGTAAATTGTAGGTAATTGATAGATATGTAATTTCTATCCTACTTGGTAGTGTAGGATACAAATTAACTGACTCTCCTCCCACAACCATCCTTAGCTCTTTGGAAAAACCAGTTTTATCTCCATTTGCAATTCACCTCAACATTACTTTACATGTATAAATCTGTGTTGTTTTTATTTTTCCTTTGAAATAGTTGTTACAGGTTAAATAGAGTCCCCCCCCCAAAATGTGCTGAAGTCCTAACCCCTAGTACCTGTGAATGTGGCCTTACTTAGAAATGGGATCTTTGCAGTTGAGGTCATTAGGGTGGGCCCTAATCCAGTATGACTGTGTCCACACAAAAAGGGTGAAACTTGGACAAGACAGGCATGCACACAAGTAGAACACCACGAGAAGAGGTCAAGGTAAGAAGAAGGCGGAGATTGCAGCACTGCATCCACAAACTAAGGCTGGACATTGTCAGCAAACCACCAACAGTTAGAAGGAAGGTATGGAACGGACTCTCCCTCACTACCCTCAGAAGGAGTGGACCCTGCTGATACCCTGATCTCAGACTTCCAGCTTCACATCTGGGAGAGAATAAATTTGTGTTGTTAAGCTACCCATTTGGGGGTACTTTGCTATGGCAACCCTAGCAAATTAATAAGCCAGTTATAACAACTGCCTAGTTCCCTTGTATCATATGAATAAAATAAAAATTTTAAGACTTGTTCATTTCATATCTGTATTAGAGTCATGAGTTTGCCTTTTTTTCCTGAAAATTAATCTTTTAGTAAGATAAATGGATCTTCTATTGTCCCTCTCCATTCCTAAAGACTTCTTCCCGTGACCTGGATATTCTCTGAACATTCTCTTTTTCATTGAATTGTTGGGTTGCATAAACACATCATAGTATATCTTTTTAAAGGCAATTGATAAGCTAATTTCTAATTAGTTAATCAAATGGGCTGCCTCCTCTCATTCAGACGAAAGGATGAGAAGGAAATGAAGCCTTCACAGTGACCGGGCTCCGTGCTGGGCACTTGGCATTCTGTAGGATATTTTTATTTTTAAATGCCTACCCAAAAGTTATTGCCCTTCTGTCAGTGGTAAAAGAATTCCAGTGCTGGACCGGTATTGTTTGCCTTTCCCTCCAAGTTTCAAGGAAGGTGACCCTGGCTGCTCTATGGTGGTTCCGGTCCCCTTGGCTGTGATTAAACAGACATGGCTGGGGTGGGGGGGAGAGCAGAAGAGATTCTAAAAGGAAAGGTTTCATGCTCTTAAAAAGAGCTATGTGAGGAAAAGTACAGCCTTTTTATGAGTCTGCACATGATGGCTGAAATCATGGCATCCATCTTGTGATCATGAGAACAGCTAGCTTGACTAAGAACAAAATTTGTTACATCAAATATGACAGAGCAGAAAGAAGGAAAATCTCTGGGTTCTTGATAATGTTTTTGAGCCATTGAAGTAACTGAGGCTGGAATTGGTCTTCTTTGGGACTTCTTGATAATGTGAGAAAATACATTTTCTTATTGAAGCAAGTTAAATGGGAATTTTCTATTCCTTATATCCTCTGCCCTATAAGATATCTTTGGCCATTCTCATTTTACAGATGAAAATCTGAGCCTCCAGAGAATTATACCTGGCATCCAAAGTAACCTATCCAGGGTCACAGGTAAGACAAAATTTGTATCCAACTCAAATTTTGAACCCATCCTCTCTCTGCTACCACTTACCTCTTCCATGTTTATTATTGGTCCCTGAAAATAAATTAATTTCTTTGTGTTTTCTGTTTGTTTGTTTGTTTGTTTTTATCATTTAAAGTATCATAGGAGACCATAGATCCTAGTGAATAAGGGTAAACTCTGGTGTCAGGTGGACCTGGTTTTAAATCTGCCTCTATGTGACCTTAGGCAGGTCATTTAACCCCTTTAAACCTTAGTTGCTTCGTATGTAGAAGGGAATTAGCAATTACTATAATAAAAGGTTGTGGTGAGGATTAAATGAAACTATTTATATATATATATATAAATAAAATACTTATCACAGATCCTAGCACATTATACATGCACAGAATAAAACTGGTGTTACAGAATAAACACTGGTGTATGCAGTGTTACCCTCCCTCTTCAATAGGCAGCGGGCATTTCGGTTGTGAAGAGAACATCTTGCTCCCCATACACAGAGTTGTGTCACCAATTTGACTGTAAACTCAGCAAAGACTCTCCTCTCTGTGCTAAAATTGTGAGCCCTTCCTCTTCCTGTCCAGACAGCCACCATCAAAAAAGCCCAATTCCTAGGCCCTGGCCAAGTAGCTCAGTTGGTTAAAGCTTTGTCTTGATACTCTAAGGTTGCAGGTTTGATCCAGGTCAGGGTACATAGAAGAATCAACCAATGAAAGTATAAATAAGTGGAACAAGTGGATGTTTCCCTCCCCACCCCTCTTCCTCTCTCTCTCTCAAAAGAAAAAGAAAAAGAAAAAGAAAAAGGAGCCTAACTGCCCAGGAGCCCCTGGCATCTCTTGGTGGAGCCCAGCCTGGTTTTGTCTCCACTAACATTCCCCCTGCCCTGGGCCTTGAGAGCTTTGATGTTGTGGCTGCCTGGCAGGGGCAGGGAGATAAAACCCCACTTGTTCCCTCTCTCTACAATAAGACCTTTGGCAATTTAGAGGGACACAGAGATAAAAGACTGAGGGTTGTTTTTGTTTTTGTTTTTTTTTCTTCAGTTTTTTTTTTCAGCAACAAATGGTGGCTTGTCTTTGCCAGCTGCTTCTTCAGAGCCACGCCCCCATCAAAGAGCATGAAATCTGCCAAAAAACCAAGGCAGGGGAGATCTGCCCCACCCTGTGGGGAATTTGCCTGCCTGCAGGACAAACAGAAAGCTGGGGGAAGGGGAGCTGGGTACAGTGCATCCCACTCCAGTGATCTAACCCCGTACCCCCACCCCATTCCCAAAAGTACATTTCCTTAACGTTTCTGCTATGCCACTTCAAGATTGGCACACAGACAAGGCAGGGACAGGGAGGGGCGTGAAGAAAGGAAAGCTCATCTTGTCTTGTGGATAAATCTTGAGTTGATTTAACATCTTGTAGTCCAGAGGACTTAATGTGGGTAGGCCTGTGTGGAACATTGAGCTGGGGCTCACAAGGCTGGTGTCAGGATCTGCTCCAAGTCTACGTGACCACATGCAAGTGGAGGAGGAAAGAAAATGGTCCACCTGCATGACAATGAGGCCTATTGTTTTTTTAGTATGTCCCATGAGTCAGGTCCTATGCTCCTTACTCCATATGTAGCAACGGTGGGATAAGTAGACTACTTGCCCCACTTTACAGATATAAAAAGTGAAGTTTAGAGAGGGAAAGTCGATTGTCCAAGGTCATGTCCTAAGGGGCAGAGGCAGGAATAAAATTCAGATCTGCACCAAAGTGTGTGCCCTGAACCTGATATTATAATCTGTTTTCTAAAGGGATTATGAGTGACTTTGAAAACTGTCAAACAAAAGATATGTTAAAGACCTGCCCATGCACCTGTGAGTGTGACTGTATTGGGAAATAGGGTCTTTGCCAATCTAACCAAGTTCAAATGAAGACACACTGCATTAGGGTGGGCCTTGATCCAATGACTGGTATCCTTATAAGGAAAGGGAAATTTGTATACAGATACACACAGAGGGAAGAAGATGGCTGTGTGAAGACGGCCACAGGTCAAGCAAGGAATGGCCAAGGATTGCCAGCAACCAGCAGAAATTAGGAAGCAGTAAGGAAGGGCGATCTCCCAGAGCCTTCAAGAGAACGTGGTCCTGCCAACATCTTGATTTTGGATTTCTGGACTCCAGAACTGAGAGAGAACACATTTCTGTTGTTTCAAGCCACCAAGTTTGTCAAACTTTGTTACTGCAGCCCTAGGAAACTAATGTAGCATCTGTCTTTGTGAGGCTGGGGAGAGAAAAAGAAAGAGGTGATGAAAGTAGTGGAACAAGGGGTTTAAGTGAAGGAAAGGGATGAGAAGGAAAAAGAGAATTGGATCTGAGTTTGATGGCTCAGCTCCTTGAAAGTGAAAAGAGTGAAAGTTCCAACATGCTTGCCAGTGAGGAAGGAGATTGAGAAAGAGCAGGACGATGCTGCCATAGATGGCCCAGTGACAATGACCTTGCCCCATACCACCACCCTGGCCTTCTCACACATCAACAGGGCTCTGACATCAGACTCTTCTTCAGTTACTGCACTCAGGGACCACGTGCTTAACATTCTCAGAGTCACTGGTGCTGAAGGGGGTCTAGGGATGAGGGCCAGAGAGCAGCACTAAGGAACAAGGATCTAAGAGCCTCACAGTTTGCTCAGCCTGGTTGTTCTTTGCCTCCCTGTCATCCTAGAAAGTGTGCACTCTGACCTCTAGCCCATCCCAATTTGGATGGGGTACTCACCCACCTTTCAGTGCCCGTGACACCTTCCCCACCCGTTTATCATAATGTTTGGGTGTTATACTCTGTTTCTTTCTATGTATCTAAATAAAGGTAGATGATAGGTAGGTAGATAACACAGATAACACATAATAGCTCCCCCATTAGAGTACAAGGTTCTGGAAGACAAGGCCAGTGTCCTGTTCAATTCTGTGTGGTCAGTGCTTTCACAGATCCTGCTGAACTATACTCGATTAGTGAAGAGTTGATCAATGAATGTCCAGGGTATTCTAAAACAAAAAGTTTTAAGCAACTGAAAAGTAGGCAAAGGACATAAATGCATGATTGACAAAAAAAAAGAAATATTAGTGCTCTTAATCACTTGGAAAGATGGTCAATTCCAGTCATAAGGAATACAGTAAGAGGAATACAAGTTAAAGCTACAGTGAGACAATGTCTCACTTCTCATACTGGCAAGTGTGACAAGATATCATGTTGGGAGTCTGTGGGGACACGAGCAGACTCACAGCTGCTCGCAGGAGTGCAACAGACGTAACTGTAAGGAAGTCAATTAGCCAATGTCTATTGAAACTACAAATCTGTTAACCTTTGGTCAAGCAACCCCATCCCTGGAGGGTGTCTGGAGGACACCTCATAGATATGCCTGCAAACATAAAACCGAAGCACACACGGCACTGTCTGCAACATGAAAAGATTCAGAGCAATTCGAGGGCCCTTCCCCAAAGAACTGGGGAAATAAACCATGGTGCTTGAATAAGAGTGAGGAAAATAAAGATTATATTTGTATTTACTTAATTTGCATTAAGAAACACTGGGAGGAGTTACATGAAACTAATGACTATGGTTCCCTGGATGAGCACACGGAGCAGGCGAAATAGCTGAGGAGGGAGCAAGATTTCTCAAGGCGTGGTTTCCACATCATTTTGATGCTTGAGTTATGTAAATGTACTTCCTAGTCAAAAACAATCATATTAAGTAATATTTAAATTATATTAAAAAATCCTATAACTCTCTTGTACATTGCAGACAGGTTAATGAGGAAGAAATAAAAAGCACTCAAAACTGAGAATAAATTAAAATTTCAAAATAGCCTTAAAAATTTACCCATTGGGTGGTCATTTCCTAGAAGATTAAAGAAGAGATCTATTTTCCTTAAGAATAAAAAACTGGGGTGATTAACAGTACCAGTCAAAAGCCCTTAAGCTATCTGAAGGAAAACTCTCACTGCCCATTGTGAGGACTTTCATAGTTCAGAACACACTCTGCCTCACTACTTAGGTCTCTCTCCCATCAATCCCACATTTCCATTTATTTCCTCCTTTCAGCCTTTCCTAGCCATTTTCAGCCTCTTTCTCAAACCTAATATCCCACTTACCTTGACCTCTTTAGTCTCTGCCCCATCCATCACAGCCATCTAAGGTCTCTAGTTCAATACACCCTTCATATTTTTCATTTAAAAAACTAGATGTTTCATAGAAGTGAAGTGCCCTGTCCAACCCAAGACATTATAACTTATTAAACCCCATAGAAGATAGAGACCATCATAATGCATTTTATTTGCATTTTCATAAAGAAAAGGAAGCCTAGAGAAGTGGAGCACTTTGTCAAGGTTTTGCTGTGAGGGGAGGTTGGCCAGAATGTAAGTGTGAGCATTCTGACGGAAGAGCCCACTCTCACTAGTGCTGCCTCCCTAGGTGCACCCCTCCCAAATACTTTATGGTCTATAGACCTTTACTTTCGCTTCTCATGCCTCTGTTCATGCATTCATTTATTCACCCAACATCCATGGCCACCCTTTACATACCAGAACTGTGCTAAGTGAAAGGGATACAGAGATGAAGGAAACATTCATTAGTCCTTGATTCTGAGAAGCTTACAGAGAAAGAACACAGCCAAGTAAACATACAGTCCAAAAGACAGGAGGTTCTGCAATAGGAGCCTAGGAGTCTGCCCCCCCGACCCCGAACCATCCACTTGTGTGTGTGTGTGTGTGTGTATGTGTGTATATATATATTTTTTGTTTGTTTGTTTGTTTGTTTGTTTTTCCTCCTCTGCTCAGAAAGTCTTCATGTGGGATCCTGCATGTATCACAAATGGAAAATCAATTCTACAAGGATTCTTCCAGGTGAACTAAGAGACCCAAACAGACTAATATGCTAACAACTATCAGGTTTGGTCATGGGGTCTGCTCCCCTCTAGCCAAGTTTTATCAATGTCACTTCATGTTGAAATGAAAACAAAAAATATTATGTATTTTTGCTTCTTACTACAAGAATCCACGCTGAAAACAAAACAGAAAGGAGATCTAATCTGATACTTCTCAGACTAGAACTAAGAGGAGAGCAGGAAAAAGATCCCAGAGACCTCACCTATATTTGCCTTTAAATATACTCTTCCTTACCACAGTCCAAAGGACCCACATGCCTAAAACTATTGTGCTGACTAAGAGAGAAAGGACCTCCTACTCACTAGAGATTCAGTCTTCCCTATGATCTACTTGGTTTCCACACAGCAGGAGTGACTGCCCATGTTCCATCCCCTAAACAAAGCATCAAAACTACTCACACAAACTTGGGTTCAAAGACTAACCTCAGGCATGACCCAAATTCAAAGCTTTGGTGGGACATACTCTCAACCAGAGGTCACTTCTGAGTTCTGCATGGACACCCATCCAGCTCAGCTCCTGAGCAAATAGTGATGTACGCAGAGCCCTGGCCTGCTCTGCCCTGTACTTATTGCTGCAGCCATCAGCCTGGCCTCTAGTGCTACAGAGGAGCAGGGAGAACAGGCTCTGAGACCTGGATATAGAGGGGCCTGAAAGAGGGATTATTCCAGCTATAGTCACACAGGCTGGGCTTGGGGTTACACTCCAGATAGGGGACACAGGGAGAGTGTGGGTAAAAGAAAATGCTGTGGGTTTTTTTCTAATTCTTTTTCATTTTCCAATCACAGCTGTACAACATAGTGATTAGACATTTACATAATTTACAATGTAATCAACCAGGTAAGTCTAGTATCCACCTGACACCATACGTACTTATTATAATATTATTAACATACCCTATGCTGTACTTTACATCCCCATGACTATATTTATAACTGGCAATTTGCACATCTTAATCCCTTTCCCTTTGTTTTTGCCCATTCCCCTAACCCCTCTTCCTATCTGACAAACATCAAAATGTTCTCTTTATCAGAAACCCTTTGCACTGTTGGTGGGAATGCAGACTGGTCCAGCCACTGTGGAAAACAGCACGGAATTTCCTCAGAAAACTAAAAATGGATATACCTTTTGACTCAGCAATTCCACTGCTAGGATTATATCCTAAGAGCCCTGAAACACCAATCCAAAAGAACCTGTGCACCCCAATGGTCATAGCAGCACAATTTGCAATAGCCAAGTGCTGGAAGCAACCTAAGTGCCCATCAGTAAATGTGTGGATCAAAAAACTGTGGTACATTTACCCAGTAAAATACTACGCAGCAGAAAGAAAAAAAGAGCTCCTACCCTTCACAACAGCCTGGATAGATCTGGAGAGCATTATGCTAAGCGAAATAAGCCAGGTGGTGAAAGACAAATACCATATGATGTCACCTATAAGTGGAATCTTATCAACAGAACAAACAAGCAAGCAAAAATATAACCAGAAACATTGAAATAAATAACAAACTGACAATAACCAGAGGGGAGGTGGGAGGAGGATAACAGCGAAAAGAAGGGGAAGGGTCAACAAGGAACATGTATAAAGGACCCATGGACAAAGCCAAAGGAAGATAGCACTGAGGGTGGGAGGTGGGGGTGGGTGGGTAGGGGAGGGTGGTGGGGGGAAAATTGAGGCAACTGTACTTGAACAACAAAAAAGGAGGAAAAAATGAAATAATTTTCTGTATTAAAATAAATTATCTTTATGAATTCATTTCTGTTTTGTTTATTTTTTAGATTCCACATATGAGTGAAATCATATGGTATTTGTATTTCTCTCTCTGACTGATTTCACTTAGCATGATGTGTTCTCCAAATCTACCCATGCTCTTACATGTGGAAAGCTGCCATTCTTTTTATGGCTGAGTAATATTCCATTGTATTTGTGTACCATCTCTTCTTTATCCATTTTTCTATCAATAGATACTTGAGTTGCTTCCATATCTTGACTAATGTAAATTATGCTGCAATAAACATGGAAATGCATGTGTCTTTTTGAATTAGTGTTATGGAGTTCTTGAGATAAGTAGTCAGAAATGAAATTGATGAGTCCTGTTGATTCTACTTCCAGGAATTTAGCCAAAGAAACCCAAAACATTAATTCAAAAGATTATATGCCCCACTGTGATCATCACACCATTACTTACAATAGCCAAGATTTGGAAGCAGTCCATGTTCATCAGTAGATGAGTGGATAAAAAAAGTGGTGGTACATTTACACAATGGAATACTACTCAGCCATAAAAAAGAAAGAAGTCTTACCCTTGTGACAGCGTGAATGGGCCTGGAAAGCATTATGCTAAGTGATATAAGTCAATCAGAGAAAGACAACTACCATATAATTTCAGTCATTTGTACAATCTAATGAGCAAAATAAACTAACAAGCAAAATAGAGGCAGACTTACAGATGACAGGCCAACAGCTGTCCGGGGATAGCTAAGTGGAGGGCAGAAGGACTGAGCAAAAAAAAAAAAAACCTCATGGGTACTGACAGCAGGGTGGTTATAGCATGGGGGAGGAGTGTGGGTATAGGTAGAAGAGAGTATATGGGGGATAAATGGTGATGGACAGAGACTTAATTGGGGTGGTGAACACACAATACAGTGTACAGATGATGCGTTGTAGAATCGTGCACCTGAAACCTGTATAACCAAACTTGTTAACCAACTCACTCCAATAAATTCAATAAAAAATCAAAAAAAAAATGCTGGGTCCTTCTTTGTCTCTTGTTACAGCCTGTGTTTTAAAGTCTATTTTGTCTAATATAAATATTGCTACCCAAGATTTCTTTTCACATTTCCATTGACATGAATATCTTCTTCCATCCCTTTACTTTCAGTTTGTGCATGTCTTTGAATCTGAAGCAAGTCTCTTGTAGGCAGTATATGTATAGGTCTTGTTTTCTTATCTATTCCACCACACTGTGTCTTTTGATTGCATCATTTAATACATTTACATTAAAGTAATTATTGATATATAGTTATTGCCATTTTATTATTCATATTTTTTTACTTTTTTCTTTTTTTTAGTTTTCCTCTTAAAGAAGTCCCTTCAACATTTCATGTAATGCTAGTTTGGTGGTGATGAACTCCTTTAACATTTTCTTGTCTAGGAAGGTTTTTATCTGCCCTTCAATTCTAAATATATAGGTCTTTGCTTTTCATCACTTTGAATATTTCATGCTAATCCCTTTGGCCTGCAAAATTTCTGTTGAGAAATCAGCTCACAGTTTTATGGGAGCTCCCTTGTAGATAACTGTTTTTCTCTTGCTACTTTTAAGATTCTCTTTGTTTTTAATCTTTGGCATTTTAATTATGATGTGTCTTGAAGTGGGCCTCTTTGGGTTCATCTTGTTTGGGACTCTGCATTTCCGGGACTTGTATGTCTATTTCCTTCACCAGATTAGGGAAGTTTTCCATCATTATTTTTTCAAATGGGTTTTGCTCACAGTTCCTTGCTCACAAATGTTGGTATGCTTGTTGTTGTCTCACAAGCCCATTAAACTATCTTCATTATTCTGGATTCTCTTTTTCTTTCTTTCTTCTTTTCTTTTCTTTTTTTTTTTTTTTGCTGTTCCAATTGGATGTTTTCTGCTACCTTGTCTTCCAAATGATTTATTCAGTCCTCTGCTTCATCTAATCTACTGTTGCTTCCCTCTAATGTACTCTTCATTTCTGACTTGTTCTTTTTTATATTTTCTACCTCCATTTTTACCTTTCTTATCTCTTTGTTGACATTATCACTGAGATTATTGAGCATCCTTCTAACCATTGCTTTGAACTCTGCCTCTGGTAGATTGCTCGTTTCCATCTGTTTTGTTTAGTCCTCTTTCTGGAGTTTTGTTCTGTTCTTTCATTTGCAACATGTTTCTTTGCTCCTCATTTTGGCTGCCTCCCTGTTTTTGTCTCAATGTATTAGGTAGAGCTGCTATTCTCCAAGTCTTGAGTAGTCTTATGTAGTACATGTCCTGTGGGGCCAAGTGACAAAATTTTCCTAGTCACCTGAGCTGGGTGTTCAGGTGTGTCCCATGTATGGGTTATGTGTGCCTTCCTGCTGTAGCTGAGCCTTGATTGCTGTTGGCACATCAATGAGGGATTTACCCTCAGACTGATTGGTTGTAGGGACTGGTTTGGACTATAGCTGACAAGCTGTTGGGCAGGGGCTGGCCCCACAGAGCAGGATTTGCTTTAATGGGACTCTGGCTCCTGCTGAATCTATCCTTTGGGTGTGCCATTTATGGAGTTGGTTGGGTGGTACACTGACTGGTGTGGTCTGAAGCAGGCCACCAGTTGTCTTGGTTCTGGGGCCTCTTTGGGAGCGGCTCTGATGCAGGCCAAGTTCAGCTGTTACCTTTGCTTTTCCTGGGGCCACCTAGTATGAGCTACAAAGTAACCTGCAGATGGTTGCTGCTTATGCTGAGCTTGCAGGTGTCTGGAAGACTAAGCTGTGGATCAAGCCTGGCTGCTACTAGTGCCAGGCTTGGGGCTGCTTAGCAAAAGGTATGGGGCATGCCAAGGCCAGATGCTGCTTATTTGGGGTTTGTGAACCTTTGAGACATTTTAGGAATGTCTGCAGCATTGCCAAGAAAGGCTATTTGTATGGCAAAGCCACTGGAAATGGCTTGAGTGTGCTTGTTGGGTGGAGAAGAGTCTCACGGAATCACCAGGGTGGGGTCAACAGTGTTAGGTTGATGGAGACTCAGATATGGCATCTGTCTGTGCCTGCAGGGGGAAGGCTCAACAAAGGAACAGTGGCTTCTGCCAGCACTTGTCTGGGAGAAAGCTGCCCCTCCAGTCCTCGCCATGAAGCCAGACAATTCAGTTCTTCCTCACATATCCCTGGTACCTTTAAAGCAGCTGCCGCAGTGCCAGAGCTCAGAGTGAGTGAGTCCAAATAAAGGCATGTGCAGATCCTTTAAGAGGAACACCTGGGACTGCAGAAGCTCTCTGTTCCGCTACTCCACAATCTCTGCTGGTTTTCACAGCCAGCAGTTATGAGGACCTCTCTTCCCAGCACTAGAACCGTGGGTTGGGGGCCTCAGTAGGGGACCTCCATGGCTGAGATATCCCTCCCAATTTTTAACCAGCCACACATGGGTGTGGGACCAGCCTATTTCCACATCTCCACCCCTCCTGCCAATCTTGGTGTGGCTTCTTCTTTATATCTTTATTTAGTTATAAGATTCTGTTCAGCTAGACCTCAGGTGGCTCTCAGTGATGATTGTTCTATAGTCTAATTATGATGTTGATGTGATCATGTGGAAATGGTGCAGGCTGGAGGAAACCTAGTGTCCTCAGAGGCAGACCAAGTCCATAGTTAGATACAAGCAGAGCAACAGCACCCAAAAAATTACTTTGGGAAGAATTTTCTATTTCCCAAAAAGCACCCGGGAAGTAACCTTGAAGGGGGAAAATCTGAAGTTCATGGCACTGTCCTATACTTTTGTATGGTTTAATGATTTTTTTTTATTTTAAATACATAGAGGCAAAGTGAAGAGAGAGAGTAAAGATAGGCACCTTATTTTTTCCTGTGCTAGAACCTCCAAAGATTCTAATCTGGCCTGGCTCATTAAACACAAACAAGATTTAACCTTACGTCTCTCTAGACTGAGGGTCAAAAACTGAAATGTCTACAGAGATCAGGCAGATTAGCTACATGAACACTTGTGCTGGGTGGCGGTGGGGGTGAATCAGAACACAATGCTCCTTGGAAGTGGGACATTTCCAGTGTCTGATAACCAGTCCTAACAAACTGTTGCCATAGAGAAGCAGAGTGAGTGTTGCTAAACTGATTTTTTTAAATACATGTAGAAAGATTTATCTTAAGGAATTGGCTCACACAACTCTCAGGGCTGGCAAGTCTAAAATTCACAGGAGAGGCTGGTAATTCAGGTCATAGTTGCCATCTTGAGTCTGAATTCAAGAGGGCAACAAATTCTTGTTGATTATAACAAATTTAAGCATAATGGTTGTGTTACTCAATCACATTCAGATATACACAATGACACAGAGATTTTGTTTTCCTGGGGATAGAAGTGGATTACCTGCTTCATGCATATTTCCATTATTGCTCATTCACATGCTCATATAGTTATTTATGTCTTTCTCCATATATATTATATATATGGAGAAAGACATAAATATATATATGAGGTTATCAAAAAAGTTGCCCACATAATGCAAACATCAAAACTTCATAGAATGCTTGCTAGGAATTCAGATACCTTGCCATCCTTGATCCACTAAATGAGGAAATCAACACTTAACAAGCTCCCTCTTTTTTCTTTGTGTATGCTCACACTTAAAAACACTGGACAGAAATTAATTTCTCATTTTTGTTTCTCAGTAACCAAAATCTCTAACACCTAGTGAGAGTTTAACAAATGTTGTGGTACAACTTCTGGCCAGGATGGAAGCATAAGTAGATACACTTTGCCCCATCACACAACCAAAGGAAGGACAACAACAAATTTAAAAACAAAAAACAACCTGAACTGCCAGAAAATTGAACTGTATAGAAGTCTGACAAGCAACAAGTTAAAGAAGAAACATTCATCCAGACCAGTAGGAGGGGCAAAGATGGGCAGCCAGGGTGAAGAGGACTCACAACAAAGTGGTGGGTAGTGGAACTGGTGGTTTCACATTTGCATGCAGATAAACTGGAACAGCTGGGAAGTGAGACAGACTGTGCAACCCAGGTATCCACCCCAGGAAAATAAAACCTTGAAACCTCTGACTGAAAAAACCTGTGGGTGTTGCAGTGGCAGGAGACTCCATTGGAGAGACCTACAGGGTCCTAGAACATACACAAAACCACCCACCTGAGAATCAGCACCAGAGGGCTCAATTCACTTGTGGGTAGAGGAAGAAGTGACTGAAAGCCAGCAGAGAGCTGAGCAAGCAGCATTGTTCCATCTTGGACCCCTCCCCCACATACAGTGCCACAATGCAGGGACTTGGGTTGTCTAGCCCTGGCTTAGAGCCAGCCCTAAGGCTCTGCCCCCTTCTACAAAACAGACATGCCAAAACAAAAAAAAAAAATATGGCCCAAATGAAAGAACAGGTCAAAGCTCAAAAAAATACAACTAAGCAAAGAAGAGATAGCCAACCTATCAGATGCAAAGTTTAAAACACTGGTAATCAAGAAGCTCACAGAAATGATTGAGTATGGTCACAAAATAGGGGAAAAAGTGAAGGCTAGAAAAATTGAAATAAAGGATAATGTTCAGGGAACCAACAATGAAGGGAAGAAAACTGGGACTCAAATCAACAGTTTGGAGGAAAGAGAGAAACATTCAATCAGAACAGAATGAAGAAATAAGAATTCAAAAAAATGAGGAGAGTCTTAGGAACCTCCAGGAAAATTTTTAACGTTCTAACAACCAAATCATAGGTGTGCCAGAAGGAAAAGAGGAAGAGCAAGAAATTGAAAACTTATTTGAAAATATAATGCAGGAGAACTTCCCCAATCTGGCAAAGAAAATAGACTTCCAGGAAGTCCAGGAAGCTCAGAGAGTCCCAAAGAAGTTGGACCCAAGAAAGCACACACCAAGCAACATCCTAATTACATTTCCCAAGATTAAAGATAAGGAGAAAATCTTAAAAGCAGCAAGAGAAAAGGAGACAGTCACCTACAAAGGAGTACTCATAAGACTGTCAGCTGATCTCAAAAGAAACCTTACAGGCAAGAAGGGGCTGGAAAGAAGTATTCCAAGTCATGAAAGGAAAGGACCTACATCCAAGATGACTCTATCCAGCAAAGCTATCA
Source organism: Anoura caudifer (assembly GCA_004027475.1). Taxonomy (NCBI): domain Eukaryota; kingdom Metazoa; phylum Chordata; class Mammalia; order Chiroptera; family Phyllostomidae; genus Anoura; species Anoura caudifer. The sequence goes on from PVKU01006486.1 coordinate 16,988, forward strand.
TTTAGAATGGAAGGGCAGATAAAGGGCTTCCCAGACAAGGTCAAGTGAAAGGAGTTCATCATCACCAAGCCCTTATTATATGAAATGTTAAAGGGACTTGTCTAAGAAAAAGAAGATAATCAAAACTATGAACTGTGAAATGACAACAAACTCACAAATATCAACAACTGAATCTTGTTCAGTCTAGGTGGGAGGGGTTTAGAAGGTGGGGGGAATAAATGGGAGAAATAAATGGAACAACTGTAATAGCATAATCAACAAAATACTTAAAAAATAAAATTATAAAATTAAAACATTAAACAAATGTTGCTACACAAATTAATGAATAGTGTCACTAGTTTATCCTTGGGTTCTCTTGTGACATCTGTAAACATTATAATATTAAACTTGCAATACGGATCTTTTTAAGTGCTGAGCAAGTATTGTACAATCATCTGTATTTGTGTCAATTATTCCCACTAGACTAGAAAATTCCTACAATTCTGTCATTCTTGTATTCCCAGAGCTGAGCCCAGGCACTGGCCTATGATACATATTCAGTAAAAATGTACTGAATGAATAGATAGTTGAAAAAAATGTAGGTATATAGAACTACCAGAATACAGACCATACACCACCTCATTACATTGTGCAAACTTTTATTTGCTAGCCCTTGAGTTTTTACAAATTTCTCATTCTATCTTATAGTAATTCATAATTGCTACAGATGTTAAGAATGCCTCTAGAACTTTCACTTGCCATAATTGCAACATATTAATATTTAAAAGTCTGTAATGTAATTTCTGTAGCATTAACTATATTCCTTTTATCTCTTTCAGAAAAAAATATATCATGATGCCCATAATTTAGTCATTATATTTTAGAGATAACTTTGAATCATCTTGAATATTTAAACAAAACTATAAGCTTAGGTGCTTAAACTCTTATTATTATTGATTTTTACTAAATTTTTTGTAATGCCTGATAACCAATCCAGATCCAGTATTTTGTTAAGACATGCAAGTTAAAAATAACTGCTGTAGATCACTTGACCAAATAAGGTGGTAAAGATTTCTGTTTCCAAAATGACTAAAGTTAGAAACACTGACAATACCAAGTGTTAGTGAAAATGTGGAGCAACTGGGACTCTCATATATGACTGGTGGGAAATTGATATTTACCCAACACAAATATAATTATTTGTGCACAAAAAAAGTCTTGTACAGGAATGTTTACAGCAGATATATTCATAACAGACCCAAATATTGATCAACAAAGGATAAAAAAGTATAATATCTTCATATAATGGGATATTATTAGCAAAAGAAAGAAACAAACTACTGATACAGAAAACAACATAAACACATCTCTAAAATCATTCTATATTATTCCATGTATAGAAAGTTTATGAACGAATTAAAAAAACATGGTCCATTTACACAATGGAATACTATACAGCAGAAAGAAAGAAGCAAGTCCTATGTTTTGCAACAGCATGGACGGAACTAAAGACTATTATGCTAAGTGAAATAAGCCAGTCGGTGAAAGACAAATACCATATGATCTCACCTATAAAAGGAATCTAATGAATAAAATAAACTAGAACCAAAGACTTGGAACAGACAGCTGCCAGGGGGGAGGGGGGCAGGGGAAATGGTGAAAAGAAGAAGTGATTAGTGAAAGAACAAATATGAATGACCCATTGACATGGGTTATGGTGTGGGGATTGAATGGGGTATGGGCTGGGCAGAAGTGGGCAAAGGGGGGAAATTGGGACAACTGTAATAGAATAAACAAGATTTTTTTAAAAAGAAAGAAAGTTCAGAAAAGGCAAAACTAACCTGTAGTGATAGAAATCAGAAGAATGTTTTTCTGACTTCCGGCCAAGATGGAGGTGTAGGCAGACACACTGTGCCTCCTATCACAACCAAACTTAGGGACAACAAAGATTTAGAAACAAGAAAACAACCAGAACTCAGAAAATCGAACTGTTTGGAAGTCCAACAACGATTCATCCTGACCGGTAAGAGGGGTGGAGTCGCAGCAGGAAAAAGCGGAGGTGCGGACTGGGCACACAGGCAGCAGCGGCTGGCAGCCCCCAGGTGCACAGGCAGCGACTAGCAGAACCAGTGAGGCTGCACAAGGCAGCTGGCTGACCGGGTGGTTCCACATTCATGCGCAGATAATCCAGGCAAAAGGGAAGCGGTAGAAGGGAAGGGAATCCAAGAGTGAGTGGAGCAAACGCCATTGTCTCCTCTCAGGCCCCGCCCCCACATACAGCGTCACTACCCAGCAACTGGGCTGTCCCGCCCTGGGGAACACCTGAGACTCCACCCCTCACTACGTAACAGCCGTGACTAGACCAGAAAAAACAAACAAACAAACAAACAAAACCCAGAAATGAAAATGGCTCAAACCGCAGAACAAATCAGAGCCCCAGAGCCAATTTATCTAAGCAACGAAGAGATTGCCAACCTATCAGATGCACAATTCAAAGGCCTGGTGATCAGGATGCTCACAGAATTGGTTGATTTTGGTCACAAATTAGATGAAAAAATGAAGGCTACAATAAGAGAAATGAAGAAAAATGCATGGGGAACCAACAGAGATGGGAGGAAAACTGGGACTCAAATCAATGGAGTGGACCAGAAGGAAGAAAGAAACAACCAAACAAAAAACAAGGAAGAAACAAGAATTCAAAAAAATGAGGAGAGGCTTAGGAACCTCCAGGACATCTTTAAACGTCCCAACCTCCGAATTATAGGGGTACGAGAAGGAGAAGAGGAAGGGCAACCAGTGGAAAACTTATTTGAACAAATGATAAAGGAGAACTTCCCCAATCTGGCAAAGGAAATAGTCTTCCAGGAAGTCCAGGAAGCTCAGAGAGTCTCAAAGAAGTTGGACCCGAGGAGGAACACACCAAGGCACATTATAATTCCATTAGCCAAGATTAAAATGGAGAGAATTCTAGAAGCAGCAAAGGATAAGGAGACAGTCACCTACAAAGGAGTTCCCATCAGACTGTCAGAGGATTTCTCAAAAGAGACCTTACAGGCAAGAAGGGGCTGGAAAGAAGTATTCCAAGTCATGAAAATCAAAGACCTACATCCAAGATTGCTCTATCCAGCAAAGCTGTCATTTAGAATGGAAGGGAAGATGAAGTGCTTCCCAGAAAAGGTCAAGTTAAAGGAGTTCATCATCACCAAGCCCTTATTCTATGAAATGTTAAAGGGACTTATCTAAGAAAAAGAAGATCAAAAATATGAACAGTAAAAAGACAGCAAACTCACAGGTATTAACAACCAGACCTAAAACAAAAGCCAACTAAGGAAACCACTACAACAAGAGCAGAAATACAGAAATGGAGATCACATGGAGGGTTAGCAATAGGGGAATGGGAAGAGGAGAGAGGGGGACAAGGTACGTAGAACAAGTAGCACAGACAGTGGGTAGAAATTAGACAGGGGGAGGGCAAGAATAGTGTGGGAAATGTAGAAGCTAAAGAACTTATGACACATGGACATGAACTAAAGGGGGGAATGTGGGTAGGAGGGGGTGTGCAGGGTGGAGGGGAATGAAGGGGGGGAAATGGGACAACTGTAATAGCATAATCAATAAAATATAATTTTAAAAAAAGAAGAAGAATGTTTTTCTCTGCAAAGGACAAGTACTGACCAGAAAGGGACACACTGGAACTTTCCAGGTGAGAGAAATGTTGTATATCTTGGTTTGGCTATTGTTACATGAAGGTAATCATTTGTCAAAAGTCATTGAACTTTTCATTTAAGATCTGTGCATTTTCTGCACCTAGAATATCTCATCCTTAAAACTTGTGCTTCTCCACTGGCATAGATGGTCTATCTTGTATGCACTGTGGCTTCATTGTGGGGACCTATGTTTACATCTAAGGCTGTAAACTGTCCTTGACTCCAGTCAGAGGAGTCACCCACATCTCACCTCAAGGCCATCCTGTCGTTCTACAAAGGTATTGCCAAACAGTCAAACACCCTTCCAATATATAAGTGCCTGGCACCACTCTGGTTCTTTATATTCATTACTTGATTTAAATCTCAGTTTTTAAAAATGTGCACTGCAAATATTTAACAGATGAGAATCAAGGTCCAGAAAGGCCAAGTTACTAGCCCAAGGTCACACAGCTGATGAGTGACATCACCAGGACTCACACCCAATACCACACCCACACTCTTTTCTCTCTCATAAACACATGGGCTCACACACATCCGAATCACAAGTCATAGATCTTTCCATTCTTTTATCATGAATCTGCGATAACAGTTCTTCCCGTGAGAGTTTAAAATAAATAAACCAAGCCTTTATAAAGAGCTCTACAGCCCATGGAAAGTTTTAAATCATTGCCTGATTTGCCCTGCCTGGCTCTCATTCTCAAACTCATGTTTGCTTTGGAATCCAGGGACTGGAATAATCTGCTGAGAGTAAATGAAGGAAGCCACACAGCGTTTGTTGGCCAAAGGTCAAAGGGGAGGTTTCCTGCACTTTGTTTAGGCGTTAAAGCAAAATTCTCCATTATTCTACATACTGAAGTATTATCAGCATCCTTAGAAGGGAAGCAGACACGATGATTGCATCTCCAAATATAAAAGCTGAAAGCAATTAGGAGACAGAAGAGAACCATGAGCTCTATCATCTACAATCACTGACAGCTCTTTCTAACCATGGTCCTCAGGATATAGCTTCTCATTGAATTTTTCACTCTCATCAGTGGTTTTTAAGAGTGAATTTCTAAATACCCAAGTCTATACTAAAGCTAAGGTTATTTAATTATGATCTGTTAGAAACCACTAAGAACTCATCCAAAAGTGCCAGAAAATTTTAAGTGACTCTCATGCATACAGTGAGGTTAATATCCCAAAGAAAGTCTTCATTAGAGTAATGTCTAAATAATTCACTAAACCTCCTGGAAAAATATAAAACTTCTATGAATGAGAATGATATTGTATAAGACCAAGACTGAAACAGCTAAATAGCTGCTAATGTTTCTACATGATCAACTGATTAAATGATGAAGAAAAAGAAAGGGGAAAAAAACACATTATCACTACTTGAAAAAGCAGGTTTCTGGTCCAGTATACTTCCAATAAAACCAATGTTCAGAACATCATTTTGCATCATCCACAGAAAGTCCTCACATATTTGTCAACAAAATTGGAAGCTGGTTTCCAATTTGGTTTTAAGTCCTAATCTTATGTCCGTTGAAAATAGTTTTCACTTTAAAGAGCTCAGGATGGGGGTAGGAAGGTGTGGAGGGATTGAGCAAAAAAGAAAAACCTTATCACCCTGGGTGGTGTGGCAGAGTGGATTGAGCACCAGCCTGCAAACCGAAAGGTCACTGGTTCGATTCGAAGCCAGGGCACATGCCTGGGTTGCAGGCCAAGCTCCCAATTGGGGGTGTGCAAGAGGCAACTGATCTTTGCTTCTCTCTCACTCTTTCTCCCTCCCTCCCCTTCTCTCTAAAATAAATAAATAAAATATGTAAAAAAAAGAAAGAAAAATCTCATAGACATGGACAGCAGTGTGGTGCTCATAGGGGGCAATGAGTAGAGGGAGGTGGAGGAGGGCATGGGGGTATAAGTGGTGATAGAAGGAAACTTGACTTCAGGTGGTGAGCACACAATACAGTGTACAGAAGATATGTTGAAGAATTGTGCACCTGAAACCTGTACAATTTTGTTAATGAGTGTTACCTCAATAAATTCAATAAAAAAAGATGTTGCCCAAACCCTACAGATTAAACCATATTTTAAGTTCAGTAAAAAAATAAAAATAAAAAGCTCAGAATGATAATTGCTTTGTAGGAAACTTAATTCTGTGATTGGCTTGTTATTAGAAACACAAACCATCTTAGGTGTCAGCTGTAAGCTGAAGAATCCTATTCCTTTCTTTGGCTTATGGAGCAAGGAAATAATAAAAGCTTCTCCCCTGATCTTCCAAACCCCTGAGTTCCAACTCACAATGAATATGATTCCCAGGCCTGCAAATACTCTTAAAAATCTTGCCTTTCTTAACAGCTTTAATGTTTTCATTTTTTTAGGTATGAACAATAAAAGTACTATTGTGTAAATGTCCTTAAGATTTGGGCAAAGCTGTCACAAGATTCAAAATACCCAGTCCCTAAGGACAGGTGTCTTCTCATATGGTTAAAGATTGTGAAGCAATTGCAGGAATGCACAGGGAATAAAGAGGAAAAACAGAATAATAGCGATAAGTCAGAACCAAGGGGAAAAAATGTTGAGTTTTAAAACACATGACTTTTGTTATGCAGGCAGTTTCAAATTGTGTAATTCAAGCTGGAGTGTTTTTTGACTTTGGTTCTCCCTAGGGAAAAATGCACAGCAGCAAAAAAATAATGGAAACGCCTGGGGGGCTTGGATACAGATTTCAATTATAGTTTCATTTTTCTAGCCCAGAAACTTGAGCAATAAAAACAAATTAATAACAATAATACCTACCAGTTACTGAGGCCTAAAGTAAGCCAGACACTGGTCAAAGAGGTTTGTATGTGTTACTCGCTCAATTCTGACACGTGAAGTGTTTAAAAGGATGGGTTCCAGAGCCACGTGGCTGGATGTTAACAGGTCTCTCTTTCAGTTACTAGCTATACAATCCAGACCAAGTTCCTCTTCTGTATAATCATTATACAAGGGGGGACCCCCAAAATAATGGAATTTATTTATAAAAATTGCACATTTATTCTTACATGTTTAAACTGCAGTCACCTTCAAAGTCCTCTCCATTTGATGCAATACACCTATCGAGATGTTTTTTTCCACTGCTCAACAGTTTCTGAACTTGTCAATTTTGATGCCTTTTAGTGCTTCTGCCATTTTTCTTGTTTCACTTCTTCCAGGGCAAAACATTTCCCTTTGAGGACATTTTCATCTGGGGAAACAAAATGTCACTTGGAGTGGGACCAGGTGAATAGGGAGGGTGGGTCATGGGGAAGAATGCCATTTTTGGTCAAAAACTTGTGAACACTTAGCGTAGAGTGGGCATGTGTGCTCGGAAATCACCCATCATAACATGGGCAAACACATTGAAATAGTCTTCCAAAAACACTCAGCCTCTCACAACAATGCCAGTTGGTGCCCTGATACAGATGGTTTCCTAGGATACTCACCTGGCGGGGGAAGCTTGTACTACAAGAGGCCCACCCTCTGTAAGATAATTCCAGGGTCCCACTTCCTCCTAGTTCGCTTATGAGAATTAATGAAGTAATACTAGGGTTAAGCATGTAAAACAGTATTTGTCTGGCACAAAGGAGACCCAACTAATGTTTGCTATTCTTATTCCCATTTACTTTCAGAAAACAGAAACAGAAAATCTGTTTGCTAAAGATGCAGTGATTAATATCTAGTGAATGAAACTATAATATTGGGCACTTGGTAAACATTCCATACATGATAGTTATTTTTCATTCTATAATAAACAAAGAAATCACTGTGAAAACATCTGTCCCTTTGGTGTTTAAAATTGGGCTTTGCCTAAACTGAACAGAGTTCCAAGTACAGGTTTCTAATATAAAGCATTTCAGTAGTTGTCAGTGATCATCTTCCCCTTCCTCTTATATTCCTGGTCATAGATCAAAAGAACATAAAGAAATTATGCCAAATGAAGGGCAGCCTACATTCTTCAATAATTATTATATTAAAACACCTTTCCAATAACAACCCTGTTACTGACCTATAACATAAGCAGCCCAAATTGGTCCCCACCGGAGGGTACTTTCAGAATGAATTTCCCACAGTCCAGCTTCTTGCTAACGGGCTGGGTGGGCCACCTCAGAAGCCTGACACTGAGCAGAGGACATGGACATCTACTAGGGACAGATTCCCCTTTACCAAGCATATCACAAGACCCTGATGGGAAACCAGAATGCTGAAGGATTACTTACAAGGAGATAGAGCACACCAAATGGACTGAGACTGGATTAGTTAATGGCTGTATTCACTCCCTACAGACCAATTGGCCTGGGGAACCAGATTATAATTAGTAGGCTACTTGATGAATGTAGAACTAGAAAGAAGGCAGATTCTGCCATCTCCAGAGTAATCAGAATTGAAGAGTTTATACTGAAGTCAGATGAGTTCAGACTTTTGTTCTGCAGATAGCCCTTCCCACACATAGTTTCGTTTACCCTTCTTCTGGGGTTAGTTAACCTCCTCTCCAAAGGACTCATTCTTTTTTTTTTTTTTTTTTTTTTTTGTCTCTGTGAATAACTTCAAGCCTGTTACAGTCAAGTCTTTTGTGGTCTAGAAACCAATCCATCCTTTCAGGTAATTTGCCTATATGATCTGATTTTTTTAGGTTTGTTTCAAAATTGAGTTCTCTTACAAGGCAATCTCCTTTCCGAAGTTCAAAGCACATATTTCTCCCAAATACCAACAGTAAGATGATCACCCAGTCTAGCACAAAATAAATCCTCCATAAATGAAATCCCCTTTCTTAATGTCCCCCTTCCAGAGGTCAACAACAGTTTTACCTCCTTGTGGTAGTTAGAAGTGTTCTTGGGGACACAGGCAAATCTAAGGTTCAGTTCCTTCATTCACTTGTTTAACTTTTATTTACTGGGTGTCTATTATGTGCCAAGCACTGAGCAATGCACTGTGAGTCAATAGGATGTGAAGACGCACATACTCTACTTGCCCAGATCTCTGAGTGATGCAGAAAGGATACTAGTTATTTATTGCAACCCCACCAGAGAAGGTGAAATTATAAACTGAGAAAGGTACCCTTAAGGAAAAAAAAAATGCTATTCTTTAAGAAAACTAACAAGCTGCCCTGACTGGTATGGCTCAGTGGTTGAGTGCTGGCCTGAGAATCAAAATGTCACCGGTTCGATTCCCAGTCAGGGCACTTGCCTAGGTTGCAGGCCAGGTCACAGTGAGGGGCACATGAGGAGCAACCACGCATTAATGTTTCTCTGTTTCTCTCCCTCTTTTTCTCTGTCTGCCCCTCCCTTAAAAATAAATAAAATTCACTCTGGATCACTCTGCTAACTCCGCTACAGAGTGCAGATTGGAGGGGGCTCGGGAGGAGACTGGGAGATTGGCTCCTCATGAAGATGAAGAGAAAGGAACAGGACTGCAAAAATAAATGTTCATTAATAAGCAATAGTGAGATAAAATTGTCCCACTGGACATTACTCAGCAATAAAAAGGAATAGACCTTGGTCAAAAATGAGACAGAAATCTAGGGGAGGTCTAGGGACGCAGCACAGGTAAGTTCTGAATTGACCAGGGTGTGAAATCTGAATTGTGCTATTAGTTACTCACACATACAATTTGGACAAAATTCATTAAAATATATTTTTAAATGATTAAATTTTATCATATGTAATGCATATCTCAATAAGGTTAATTTTTTATCTAAAAATTACTATAGTGTGATTATTAAGAGCACGGATTTTGGAATCATACAGACATGGGTTGGAATCCTAGTTCTACCATTAGTAATTGTGTTACTCTAGGAAAGTTGATAAAATGGGAAGGGAAGATGGCTCTTTTGAGGATCAAATCACCCAGTTTAGCAGATTGCCGAATATAAAGGCAGGAGGCTTAGTATTTCAATTTCACTCCTTGATCCGGTGGGAGCACTAGATCAACAAATATTTCTTGAGTGCACTCCATCACTAGACATGTGCTAGGCCCACAGATGTTCTCATTTGGTCCTAATGAAAACTCTCAGAGATGCCCATTGTTCCTATAGCTTTAAAACATAGAAATCTCCTAGGAAATGGTAACTTGGCCAAGGCCTTTCCCAGAGTAAACATGGAGCCCAATACCCTCACAGTGATGAGAGAATACCACCTTAGACCCTCCCGCAGTGACCTGGGAGGAGACCTGAGGACCTTCACAGGGGATTTTCCAAGAAGTAGAACATAAACACAGGTGCTATGAGAGATGATCCTAAGTGGCACACAGTTGGGCACTTATTATTTTGCTTTTACTGTATTCAGTGTTAAGGTTACTCTCTTAGTTCACTGGGTCTGCTATAACAAAATACCACAGACTGGGAAACTTATAAACAACAGAAATGTATTTCTCACAGCTCTGGAGGCTGGGACTGTAAGATCAGCATAGCAGCACGGTCAGGGGAGGGCCCACTTTCCGGTTTCAGGCTTCTTGATGTGTCCTTAGATGGAGGAAAGGGACAAGGGAGCTCTCTGGGTTGTTAATCTCACTTAAGAGGGCTTTGCCCTCACAACCTAATCGCTTCCCAAAGGCCCCACTCCTAACACCGTCACACTGGGCTTCAGGGTTTCAACACATGACTTTGGGGGGATGCAAACATTCAGACTGTAACGATACCTTACATTTATAGTGATGAATTGCATTTCCTTTGCAAATAAGTTTAAATATTCTAAGTGAGTCAAATTAAAACTGAAGCAATTGATAGTATGAGCACTACTTGGACCTATCAAAATGGTCAAAAGAAGTTGGAAATGACTGAAGATTGAGAAGGGCTGGATCAGCCCATGCAAAGAAGCGCTGAGGCTCCAAGATGCCTGGACAGCGATCCAGGGAGGCAGAGAGAGTACTGGTGGGCTTTGGTGACTTAGACAGCCTGAGAAGTGGGTTTATGCTCAGGTCATTATTACTTCCCAGTTGAGTGGCTTCAAGACACCTACTGACAAAGCCTGGTCCCTGAAGATGGAAAAAAGATGGGTAAGGGACAGGGACAGGGACATGTGGGGAGGGAAAGGGGGCCAGACAGGAAGGAGCTGGAGCAGACGACGGCACAGGCAGGGTGTTCTCAGAACCGGTCCAGGCACCAGGGCCATTATTTTCCACTTCAGCTATAACAGCTTTTTGAAAAAAACTAAAACAGCTGAAAGCTTTTCTTAGACTCTCTTTTCCTCTATGAACTAGGGAGAATCCAGCTGTAAAATTGTCCTTTCCAGAAAAAAAAAAAGAATTGAAATAATGAATCTCCTTGTACTTTTGACTTCACTCTGTCACTGTCACAGTTGGCTTTTGGAGATGAGACAAGAGACAATAGAGTAATTGTTTCTAGAAAAAGACAGTGATGCTCTGCATATTTAAACCCACTGCCTCTTACACCAGGTGTTGTGCTTCCTAAGCAAAATTTTGCAGAGCAGCTGGATGGCACACGTGATATATTCTTCTTGTAAGCCATGACTGTTGTTTTGTTTTGTTTCCCTGGTCTCATATCCAAACTAACCTTTAGGGGATTTTAAAAATGCTTATGAAATTTACTCTTTGCCAACTTTTGCTCCTGTTTCTCTCAGAGGTCCTAGCATATTCTAGAGTAAGATTTGGTCAAATTAAATTTGAATTAAAACCCCTAAATTCTGCTTTGATACCCATACCACTATGACTCCTCCCTGCCAAACACACACCATCTGTGCCCAGGTTCTGGAAAGTTTCTATATTCACCTACAGAGGGAGCAGGAGGCAGGAATTTTAAAAGCCTGCTTAGGCCCACAAATCAGTCTGCAGGATGGAAGGGCAGGAAAGTAGGGATAAGACAGTGAGAGGTAGCCAGACAAGGGAGTGTCAAATAAAGATATGATCTGGGAGAAAGAAGCAACCAACCCACATCTTATGGGTGGAAACTTTGGGGGATGAAGAAAGGGATCGTAAACCCGGACCTGTAGGTTCACATGAGCTAGTTATGGAGAATGCTTAGTTCAAAATGGATATTGAATGGTTTGCTGATTGAATCAATAAACATAAGAATGATTGCCTAAGCTAGAGGGGCCAGGGTAGGCTCAAGAGAGGGAAGATAGGGAGCTGAATACTCCCCTCCCTTCCTACTCCCAGAGGCTTATTCTTATGCTTCTCCATCCTCAGTTAAATGTGGCTTGAAGGATAGAGGATATACCAGGTATCTCAGAGCCCCATTGTCCATACCTGTGTATTAGATTAGTATGAGGGATGGCTTCTTTCCTCCTGTATTTTACAATAAAGGCCATATAAGCTCCAAGGCCTTTCTAAGATAAAAGAAGCTGAAATTCACTGAGGGAAAGAGAGGTGAGAAAATATATGATAACTTCCAAAAGAATTAGTAAGAATGCCCTGAGTGTTAGCCTGGTTATTGTCCTAGATGCCATTTACAGTTTCAGGGAGCATTTATTGAGATGCTACTACCCACCTCATGGTTGATGTAGCACAGATTCCTGGTCCTGAACTGTGGTGTGTCAGACAGAGAGAATTGGGTGAAGAGCCAGGAAATGTGGATCGGAGTCCTGGCTCAGACACTCAGTGACTTTGGGAATGAGCATTGCAAGCAAAGAATAACTTGTGCACCATTCCTGAGAGACAAGAAACAGCACATGAATTCAAGAAACTAAACAGCATGGCGTTTGGTTGTAATGTCAAGCAAAGATGGCAAAATCTTAGGCTAATACTTAGTAAGTGCTCAATAAATATTTGTTTAATGAATGAATGAGAAGTAGACAGAAACAGATCACAGAGGAGCTTGTAGTCATTCTATGCTGAGAAACTTGGATTTGTCTTGTGGACAACTGAGAATCACTAATGCAAGAGGACTTTACTCAGCTTTTGGTTACAGCTAGATGTCATAATGTATGGAAAATTAATTTAGGGGGATAAGAGATGATGCAAAAAGACCAGTTAAGAAGCAATGGTCCTACAAAAGGAGGAAAGCAAAGGAGTTGGAGAAATCAGAATTAAAACATACAGCACTTGGCTAGTGATTAGATGAAGGGAGTAAGTAGAAGAAAACTTGAATCATGGGTATTAAGGTGACAAAGTTCTTGACAGTAACACCAATTTATATAGAAAGTGAATGAAGAACAGGTGAAAAGGGAAAGTGATAAGTTTGGCTTTGAACATGTTGAGTGGAACATACAGGTGGAAATAAACCATTTAAATTAATAAACATTAAAATAATCAACAATAAAAATTAAACACTTACTGAGCCTTTCCCTTGGGCCAAGAGCTGTTCTAAGCCCCCTACATATGTGAACACATGTAATCCTCACAACTACCTCATGAGATGTATATACTATTACTAATGTCATTTTTTAGAGAAGAGAAATAAGGTACGGAGTTTAAGTGACTTCCCTAACTCTCCAGGCTGTTAAGTGGCAGAGTCAGACTCAAACCCAGACCATCTGGCTCCAAACTCCACTCTCTCAACCTCTGGGCAAATGGATATGTATTTGCCATTCAGTGAGGGCCCAGAGTTCTCACCTTCTGGTAAAAACAGGACTCAAAAAATAATCAAATTAAAGTAATAATTTAATGTTTTCAAATAGACAAAATGCAAGAATTTTAACCATCATATCACAAGTGCTGTTATTGTTGGTGACTCAAGACACTTAAATCTCAATTTACATTTAAATATACGTTTGGTTTCCAAAACAAACAAAATATGATATTATTTTTATATTCACCTGTCATGTTATTTATACAATTTAGTTAGAGTAAATTTAATATCACATGTCATTTTTTTAAATAGGAAAAAAGATATAATTGGTCTTCATGTGTATTATAAATATTACAGAACATGTTAAAATATATTTCGATTAATCTTTAATGATATACCTTTTAAAATTGATTTTTAACTAAAAGTTATTTCTCTACTTTCCAGTTACTTTGAAAAAATAATACAATACTTTTTTAATTCCTGAGAGGGTTCATGAGATTAAATTTGACTGTGAAATGGATCTGAGTTTAAAGAGGTCAGGAACTACTGCTTGGCACCAAGGTATAATTTCTGCCACTTCAGGACACTTTTCATAACCAACAGACTTCTGTGAACAACTACAGTAAGAAAAAAGTCTGAACTCTTTTCCATACAGGGGTTGTGGTGGAGCACGGTTTAGCTTTGACTTGGCCCTGTACTGCGTGACTGAGCATTCCAGGGACAAAGCTCGTGGCTTCATGGACATGCTCAGCTGATGAACTACTATGTTAGAAGCTCAATGCTATTTTCATTTGAGTTTAATCTTTCATAGATCAAGATATAGCCCACGTGACCACATGACACATTCTCAGAAATGAACATTTTTACTTCCTTCCCTGGTTACTTAAGACTCTAGAATGTGCTATAACCTCAACAGCAGCCAAAAAAAGGTCTTTTCTCTTGACCTTTGGCTGACCCTTTCTTTCACTTCCATGAACTTTCTCCTTCTTTCTGGCTATAGCATAGGTTTGTCCCCTTGAGATTCAGTCTTCAATGGAAAGCGGAATTCAGACAAGTGAATAATCTGTAGAGCTCTCTCCTGACTATTGAACACTTGACATGTGGCTATAGTGACTGAGAAACAAATTTTTAATTGTACTTGATTTTCATTTTCTTTAATTTTTAAAAAAGATTTTATTTATTCATTTTTAGAGAGAACCAAAGGGAGGGAGAAAGAAACATCAGTGTATGGTTGCATCTCATGTGTCCCCCACTGGGGACCTGGCCTGCAACCTAGGCATGTGCCCTGATTGGGAGTTGAACTGGTGACCCTTTAGTTAACAGGGCCATGCTCAATCCACTGAGCTACACTAGCCAGGGTGATTTGCATTTTCTTATACTTAACTTTAAAACTTACAACAAATTTAGTTATTGATAAAATTCTGTGTATGTTTGAAACATCTTGGGTATGTAAACCTACTTTTATGACTGTAAATTTTCTGAAATCTGAATGCACATCAAGTATTTCCAATGAAAATTTAGCCTCCAAAATAAGATATGCTGTGTTAAATATACATCAAGTTTTGAAGACTTAGTACAAAAAAGAATGTAAAATGTGTCAATAATTTTTATGTTGATTACATGTTAAAATAATGTTTGCAATATGAGCTGAATAATATGTATTATGAAAAATAATTTCTCATTTCTCTTACCTTTTTAATGTGGCCATTAGAACATTTTAAATTATATGAGTATGTGTGGCTCACATAATTTCTATCAGAAGGTGCTCATCTACATCCTGGGCAATGGTGTCAGAGAGAGTCAGCTCCCCCCCATTAGCAGTCTGTATGGTGTTAAGCAAGCTATTTAACTTTTTTAAGCCTCTGTTTACTCATCTGTAAACTGAGGAAATTCTTCTATCTTCTGAACAGACTGGTAGTAAATTTTATACAAAACAGTGAACAAAAAGCTTACCACAATTCATGGCTAGTAGCTAAATATTCTTTAAGTGTTCACTTTTATTATTGTTATCATTATTCTCTAACAATCTCCCACTTGGTTAGCAAAAGAGTACATCAGAAAGTGTTAGTGGCCTGTGGGTTGATTAGTATCTCATGACCAGATAAAGTAACCACATTTTCCAAAATAAAAATAGGAACTTGAGGTCAGACATAGGAGTTATCTCATATTTGTAAATTTATTTTCATAAAAAGCACTTTTTATAATTGATGAAATGTTTTCATTTAAAACAAAGAAATTACTTGAAACTTAACTCTCCTGGAAAATCCAGAGCATGAGTTTTACTCCCAAAAAATACCGGTGAACAATATCTTAACTCAAACTCAGCAATTCTTCATTTAGATTTGATTTTGAAAGTTAAAGTTTTGTTTATAACCACTTTTTTTAGAGGGGGCAATATTTAAAAGACTAAATAAATAGTATGCGTATACTTAAGGACTTCTGCTTCCACCAAATGGAGAAGTACTTTCCCTTATTCTCCCTACTACGTACGAATAAAATCTCTGGACCTTACATATAAAACAAACATAAGTCTGAAAGGTGGAAAGAAGGCAGAAGCAAGTGACTTAGAGACCTAAGGAACAACATGGTGGTGACTTCCCTGGATTTTCTTATTGCCTCTTATATCCTGAACTTGGAGTTGGAGAAACTGTACCTATGGTATTCAATGGGTGCAAAGTACATCTCAAAAAGCCTTCTTTTTTTCTAGCCAAATATTTTTTAACAAAAATATTTTTTAAATATGTATAGCAAGATAGAAAACTGTTCAACAATAATAACTTTACTCTTGCCAGACACCACAGGAAAAAAAAATTGAACTCACCCACCCATGCCACCAAAAATCCAGCAGGAAGTCTGGACTTTAACCTGCAGTAAAGGGGCACCTTTCCCCCCTCCCCACTGGTATCAGAGGAGATCTAGTAGAGATTCAAGGCTTTTACTACTGTCTATCTGTAATAAGGCCCCTGCAACCCCTATAGTATCAGTGGAAACCACATTGGGAGCTGGAATTTCCACCCATGCCCAACAGTAAAGTGTGAGCCCTCTTATCTTCAGGTGTCAATGGGGGCTGAGTGGGAAACCTCGACTTCTACCCTCACTGGCATTAATGGAGAGGTGACTTCTCCTCCCTACAACCAGAGTGGTATTAGAGGAAGTCAGATAAAACAGAAAGTTTACATAAGGTCCACAGTCACATAACATAATACCCCAAATGTCCAGGTTTCAATAGAAAAATCACTTCTCAGGAAAATCTCAACTTGAATTTAAAAAGGCAATGAATAGATGTTGACAATAAAATTGCAGAGATATCAGGATTCCCTGACAAATATTTCTAAACAGCTATCATAAAAATACTTCCATGGAAAATTATGAACATATTTGAAATACATGAAAAGTTAGAAAGGCTCAGAAAAGAAAAAGAGAAATTAAGGAAGAAGCAACTGGAAATGTTAGAACTGAAAAATACAATAACTGAAATTTAAAAAATAAAAGTGAATGGTCTTGACAGCAGAATGGAGGGGACAAAGGAAAGAAACAGTAAACTTGAACAGACCAGCAGAAATTATCTTATCTGAACAACAGAAAGAAAGTAGACTACAAAAAAATGAACAAACCAACAAGGACTTGTGGCCTGGAACAAAAATTTAATATTCATGTCATTGGAGTCCCAGGAAAAGAGAAGAATAAAGGTGGGGCTGAAAACTATTTGACAAAATAATGAATTTCTCATGTTTGGCAATAAACAAACCTAGAGATTCAAGAAGGTCAATGAATTCAAACAGGATGAACTCAGAGAAATCCATGCCAAGACATATCATATTCAAACTTCTGCAAAGTAAAGACAAAGTAAAAATCTTGAAAGCAGAAAGAAAGAAACAATACCTTAGGGGAAAAAATAATTCTAATGACAGCAGATTTCTCAGTAGATACCATGGAAGAGAGAAGGAAAGGGCCTGACATTTTTCAAACACTGAAGAGAAATAGCTGTCAACCTGGAGTTCTATATCTAGTGAAAATATTCTTCAGAAAAGAAGGAAAATTTTAGCCATTCTCAGATGAAGAATTTGTTCCCGTCAGACATACCCTACAAGAATGGCTAGAGAAGGCTCTCTAAATGGAAATGAAATGATAAAAAAAAGTAATCTTGAAAGAGAGACAGAAAAACAAAAAGAATAAAAAATAACTACATTTTTTCTTCTCTTGCATTTTCTAAGTTGTTTGACAACTAAAACAAAACTGATAGCACCATAAGATGTGGTTCTAAATGTATGTAGATGGATTACTTAGCACTTATAAATAGGTGAGTCAAAAGGAGAGAAAAGGAAGTAAGATTTCTATAATTCATCTGAACTGCTAAGATATCAATACCAGTATACTGTGAACAGTTTTGAATAAATAATGTAATGCCTAGAGCAAAAAATGTATACAAAGAGTTACACTTAAAAACAGTATCAGTGGGGAAATGCATTTTTTTTTACTTCCAGCTGAGATAGAGGCATAGGTAGATATACTGTGCATCCTCCCACAACCAAAAGAAGGACAACAAATAATTTAAAAATTAAAAAAAAAAAAAACAGAACTGACAGAAAGTTGAACTCTATGGAAGTCCAACAACCAAGGAGTTAAAGAAGAAACATTCATCCAGATTGGAAGGAGGGGCAGAGATAGGTGGCCAGGATGGAGAGGACTTGTGGCAAGGGAGCGGCTACAGGATGAGAGTGGTCAAGACAGCAGCTCATAGACCAGATGAGGTAGTGGCTGGCAGAGCAGGCAATCCCACATTTGCATATGGATAAACTGGAAGGAACAACTGGGGAGTGAGACAGACCAAGCAACCCAGGGTTCCAGTGCTGGGAAATAAAGCCTCAAAACCTCTGACTGAAAAAATCTGTGGGGGTTGAAGCAGTGGGAGAGACTCTGAGCCTCACAGGAGAGTTCATTGGAGAGACCCACAGAGTCCTACCATGTACAAATCCACCTACCCAAGAATCAGCACCAGAAGGGCAGAATTTGCTTGGGGGTAGTGGAGGAGGTAACTGAAAGCCTGCCGAGAGTTCAGCAAGTGGCATTGTTCCCTCTTGGACCCCTCCCCCACATACAGTGCCACAACTCAGAGACTTGGGTTGCCCTGCCCTGGTGAATACCTAAGGCTGTTCCTTAATGGGCATGTTGAGACCAAAAAAAAAAAAAAAAAAAAAAGCAGGGGGTGGGGGGCAAATGAAAGAACAGATCAAAGCGCCAGAAAAAAATACAACTAAGTGATAAAGAGATAACCAACCTATCAGATATAGAGTTCAAAACACTAGTAATCAGGGTGCTCACAGAAATGGTTAAGTATGGTCACAATATAAAGGAAAGAGTAAAGGCTATGAAAAGTGAATTAAAGAAAAATGCACAGGGAATCAACAGTGATGAGAAGGAAACTGGGACTCAAATCAATGGTTTGGACCAGATGGAAGAAATAAACATTCATCCATAACAGAATGAAGAAACAAGAATTCAAAAAAATGAGGGGAAGCTTAGGAACCTCTGGGACAACCTTAAACATTCCAACATGAGAATCATAGGGGTGCCAGAAGGAGAAGAGGAAGAACAAGAAATTGAAAACTTAGTTGAACAAATAATGAAGGAGAACTTCCCCAATCTGGTAACTGTAATAAACTTCCAGGAAGTCCAGGAAGCTCAGAGAGTCCCAAAGAAGTTGGACCCAAGGAGGAACACACCAAGGCATATCATAATTACATTACCCAAGATTAAAATGAAGGAGAGAATTCTAGAAGCAGCTAGAGATAAGGGGACAGTCACCTACAAATGAGATCCCATCAGACTGTCAGCTGATTTCTCAAAAGAGACTTTGCTGGCAAGAAGAGGCTGGAAAGAAGTATTCCAAGTCATGAAAGGCAAGGACCTACATCCAAGATGACTCTATCCAGCAGAGCTATCATTTAGAATGGAAGGGCAAATAAAGTGCTTCCCAGATAAGGTCAAGTGAAAGGAGTTCATCATTACCAAGCCCTTAGTATATGAAATGTTAAAGGGACTTATCTAAGAAAAAGAAGATGATCAAAACTATGAACTGTGAAATGACAACAAATTCACAACTATCAACAACCGAATATAAAAAAAAAAAAAACTAAGCAAACAACTAGCATAGGAATAGAATCACAGAAATGGAGATCACAAGGAGGGTTATCAGTGGGGAGTGGGAGAGAGGAGAAAGGGAGAAAAGGTAGAGGGAATAAGAAGCATAATTGGTAGGTACAAAATAGACAGGGGAATGTTAAAAATAGTATGCGAAATGTAGAAGCTAAAGAACTTATGACACATGGACATGAGCTAAAGCAGGGGAATGTGGGTGGGAGAGGGTGTGCAGGGTGGAGGGGAGTGAAGGGGGAAAATGGGACAACTGTAATAGCATAATCAATAAACTATATTTAAAAAGATATTACATAATAATAAAAATGTCAATCCATACAGAAGACATAGCTATCTTAAATCTGTATGCAACCAACAACAGAGTTACAAAATATATAAAGCAAAAACTGATAAAAGAATACGCTAGATTAATTCATAATTATAGTTGTACACTTCAAAATTCTCTCTCTCAACAGATGATAGAACAACTGGACACAAAATCATCAAGGATGTAGAAGAACTCACCAACACTGTTAACCAACAGGATTTAATTGACATTTATAGAATGTCCCACCCAACAATAGCAAAATACACATTATTTTCAGTTACCATGGAACATACACCAAAGTAGACCATATCCTGGACCATAAAACCAATCTCAATAAACTTAAAAGAATTGAAATTATACAGAGTTATGTTCTCTTACGACAATGCAAATCAAACTAGAAACCAATAACAGAAACATAAGAGGACAATCTCCAAACATGTGGTAACTAAACAACACATTTCCAAATACTTCATTGGTCATAAGGACAGCTCAACAGTAATTTCTTTAAAAAATACATTAAACTGGATAAAATGGAAATACAACATATCAAAATTTGTGGAACACAGCTAATTCAGTGCTAGGGGGACAATTATAGCACTAATACTAACATTAGAAAATAAGAAAAGTCTCAAATCAATAACCTGAGGTCCCATCTCAAAAATATTCTTAAAATAAAAGCAAAATAAACCCAAAGAAAGCAGAAGGAATAAAGTAAAATGGCAAGAGCAGAAACCAATGACATTGGAAAACATAAAATAGAACAAAATCAATAGAACAAAAACTATTCTTTTGTTTCTTTTAAAAACAAACCTCTAGTAAGACTGACAAAGAAAAACAAGATATGAAGTACCTGTATCAGGAATGAAATGGGATGTTACTATAGAAACTGCAGACATCAAAAGTATAATAAGGGATTGTTACGAACAACTCTACACACAAAAATTTAATGACTTAGATGAAATGGATCAATTCTACAAAAAGTACAACCTACCACAACTCATCCAATATGAAATCAATAATTTGAATATTCCTGTAACTATTGAAGAAATTACATTCATGATTTTAAAACTCTTTAAAATAAATTTCAAGGCACATGTGGTTTCCAGCGAGAATTCTACCAAACATTCAAAGAAGAATTAACACCAATTCCACACGATCCCTTCCAAAAAATAGAAGAGGAAGGAATAAATAGGTTACTTGTTGCCTTAACTTGGCCTCTATTCTATACCACATCTGCACCACATCTGTCTTCTTTCAGCTCTAGAATACACAAAGCACCTTCCCTGCTCAGGGGAAGAATGAACCCATGTCATTACCTATGTCCAGGAATCTTTCCAATCATGGCCACTTTACCCAGGTTCTTTTGTTGTGGTGGTTGTTCTCACAGTTTATTACAGGAAAAGGATATAGATTTAAATCAAGTAAGGGAAGAAGCACATGGAGCATATGGCTGTCTTCTCCTGGTGTAGCCAGGGCAGCATTATCCTCCCAGCATTGATGTGTGACAGTACACAGGGAAACTCACCTAAACCTTCGGATTTTACTGAATCTCCATCATATAGCCATGACTGCCTATGGGGCTAATCTCAGTCTCTAGACCCTCCAGACATCTACTGATACTGAGTGACCTATAGCCCCCATGCTAAATTATATGGCTGGTTTTTCTGTCCAGCCCCCATCCTAAGACCATCCTAAAACATTTTTTTAAATTTTTATTGAATTTATTGGGATGACATTGGTTAATAAAATGATACAGGTTTCAAGTATACAGTTCTATAATATATCAACTACGTATTGTAGTGTGTTTACCACCCAAGTCAAGTCTCATTCCATCACCATTTATCCTCCCCTTTACCCTCTTCTACCTCTCCCCATCCCCCTTTCCCTCTGGTAATCACAATCCTGTTGATTGTGTCTATGAGTTGGGGTTTGTGTGTGGGGGGTGGGGGGAGGTTTGTTTAATCCCTTTACTTTTTTCAGCCAGCCCCCCAACTCTCTCCCCTCTGGAAGCTGTCCATCTGTTCTCTGTATCTATGTGTCTGTTTCTATTTTGTTTATTAGTTTATTTTGTTCATTGGATTCCACATATATATATGAAATCATGGTACTTGACTTTCTCTGACTGGCTTATTTCCTTAGCATAATAATCTCCAGGTCCATCAACGCCGTTGCAAAGGGTAAGGTTTCCTCCTTTTTACAGCCAAATAGTATTCCACTGTGTAAATGTAGCACAGGTTTTTTATCTACTCATCTACTGATGGGCGCTTGGCCTGTTTCCAAATATTGGCTATTGAAAAAATGCTGCAATGAACATAGGGGTGCATATATCCTTTTGTATCAGTGTTTCATGTTTCTTCAGATATATTCCCAGAAATAAAATCACTGGGTCATGAGGCAGTACCATTTTTAATTTTCTTTTTTTTTTTAAGTCAAACCACCTTTATTTTCCCTCTATGTATCTTTTTTTAATTGTTGTTCTTGTACAGTTTTCTGTCTTCTACTCCCATTCATTTTTAATTTTCTGAGGAAACTTCAAACTGCTTTCCACAGTAGCTGCACCAATCTGCATTCCTGCCAATAGCGCATGAAGGTTTCCTTTTCTCCACATTCTGGCCAACACTTGTTGTTTGTTGATTTACTTGTGATAGGCATTCTGAAAGTTGTGCGGTGATATCTCATTGTGGTTTTAATTTGCGTTTCTCTGATTATTAGCATTGCTGAGCATGTTTTCATATACCTATTGGCCATCTACATGTCTTCTTTGGAGAAGTGTCTATTGAGGTCCTTTGCCCATTTTTAAATTTGATTGTTTGTTTGTTTTATTTCTAGTGTTGGGTTGTATAAGTTCTTTATAAATTTTGGATATTAAGCTCCTATCAGATGTGTCATTGGTGGGTATGTTCTCTCATTCAGTGATTGTCTTTACATTTGGTTGATGGTTTCCTTTGCTGTGCAAAACTTTTTAATTTGATGTAGTCTCATTTGTTTATTTTTTCTTTTGTTTCCCTTGCCCAAGGGAATATATCAAAAAAATATTTTTATAAGAAATGTGTGAGATTTTACTGGCTATGTAGTCTTCTAGTAACCAGTTTTATTTCCACTCACTACTCAGATCTCATCTTCTTCAGCTCACCTGTTACTTTCTCAGAAAATCCTGTCTTATACACTCACCACTTAGTATGTTTTCTCTGTGGTGCTTACCGCAATTTTAATTTATTATTTAATTCAATTATATGTTTAAGGTCTACCTATCCTTCTAGTCTAGGTTATAAACTGTAAACTATACGAGGGTAGGAAACCAGACTACCTTACTCGCACTCTCTCTGGGATCCAGACATTAATAAATCAACATTTACTGTCTGAATACACAACCAGGGTCCTGCAAAGAAACACAATCAGTAGGATTTGTGTGTAGTATGTGTGGATAGACAGATGATAGAGAAAGAAAGAAGAAAGAAAGAGGGAAGGAAGGAAGGAAGGAAGAAAGAAAGAAAGAAAGAAAGAAAGAAAGAAAGAAAGAAAGAAAGAAAGAAAGAAAGAAAGAAAGAAAGATTGATTATGAAGAATTGGCTCAGGTAACTATGGAGACTTACACGTCTCAAGATCTTCAGGATGAGTTGGCAAGCTGGAGAACTGGAGACTCAGGAGAGTGATGGTATAGTTCCAAGCCAAGTCTGAAGTCCAGCAGTCTCAAAAACCAGGAAGACCTAATGTTTCAATTGCAGCCTGAAGAAAGGAAAAAGACAATGTCCCAGTGTGAGTGTAGTCAGGCAGGAAACAATCTCTCGTTCATGGAGAACAAAAAGGATCAACATTTTTGTTCTATTCAGGCCTTCAATCGATTAGATGAGGCCCACTTACATTAAGAAGGCAATCTGCTTTACTCAGTCTAGTGATTTAAATGTTAATCTCACCTGTGAAACCATCCAGTCCAATATCACACCTGTCAGAATGGCTATGATCAATAAATCAACAAACAACAAGTGCTGGCGAGGATGTGAAGAAAGGGGAACCCTTTTGCACTGTTGCTGGGAATGCAAACTGGTGCAGTCACTGTGGAAAGCAGTGTGGAGATACCTCAAAAAAATTAAAAATGGAACTGCCTTTTGACTCAGTGATCCTACTTCTGGAAATATATCCAAAGGAACCCAAAACACTAATTAGAAAGAACATAAGCACCCTTGTGTTCATTGCAGCATTATTTATAATCACCAAGATCTAGAAGCAGCCCAAGTGTCCATTGATAGATGAATGGATAAAACTATGGGACATTTACAAAATGGAATACTACTCAGCCATAAAAAAGAAGAAAATTTTTCACTTTGGGACAGTCTGGATGGACCTGGAGAACATTATGCTAAGTGAAATATGCCAGTCAGAGAAAGACAAATACCATATGATTTCACTTATATGTGGAATCCAATGAACAAACTGAATTACCAAGGAAAATGGGAACAGACTCATAGATGGAGAGCAGATGACAGTTAGTGGGGAGTAGGAGATAGGGGGTGGAGGGATGGAGCAAAAAGGAAAAAGAACTCATGGACATGGGCAACGGTGTGGTGATTACTGGGGGGAGGGGCGTATAAGGGGACTGAATAGTAATAGAAAAAATACAATAAAGATTAAAACCAAAAAATAAATGTTATTTTAAAAGAATCTGAAGAGAGTGGAGACTTCCTGCCAAGATGGAGGTGTAGGTAGACACACTACCTCCTCACACAACCAAAAGAAGGACAACAAGAAGTCTGAAAACAAAAAACAACCAGAACTCACAGAAAATCGAACTGTATGGAAGTTCGACAAACAAGGAGTTAAAGAAGAAACATTCATCCAGACAAGTAGGAGGGGCAGAGATGGGCAGGCAGGCAGAGAGGACTCCCAGAAAGGTGGTGGCCGGAGGAGCAGGGCAGGCAAGGCAGCAGCTGGTGGTGCTGGTGGTCCCACATTCATGAGCAGATAAACTGGGAAGAACAATAGACCATGCAACCCAGGGTCCCAGTGCAGGGAAATAAAGCCTGAAACCTCTAATTTAAAACATCTGTGGGAGTCGAGGCAGCAAGAGAAACTCTCAGCCTCACAGAAGAATTCATTGGAGAGACCCACAGGGTCCTAGAATGTACACAAGCCCATTCACCCAGGAATCAGCACCAAAAGGGCCCAATTTGATTGTGGGTTGCAGGGGAAGTGACTGAACCGACAGAGAGAGGAGCAAGTGGCACTGTTCCCTCTCAGACCCCTCCCCCACATACAATATCACAACCCAGAGACTGGGTTGACCCACCCTAGTGAACACCTAAGGCTCCACCCCTTACTACGAAACAGGCACACCAAGACAAATGAAAGGTCCAAATGAAAGAACCAATCAAAGCTCCAGAAAAAATACAACTAAGCAATGAAGAGATAGCCAATCTATCAGATGCACAGTTCAAAACACTGGTAATCAGGATGCTCACAGAATTGGTTGAGTATGGTCACAAATTAGATGAAAAAATGAAGGTTATGCTGAGTTAAATAAAGGAAAATATACAGGGGACCAAGAGTGATGGGAAGGAAACTGGGACTCAAATCAATGGTTTGGACCAGAAGGAAGAAATAAACATTCAACCACAACAGAATAAAGAAAGAAAAATTCAAAAAAATGAGGGGAGGCTTAGGAACCTCTGGGACATCTTTAAACGTTCCAACATCAGAATCATAGGAGTGCCAGAAGGAGAAGAGGAAGAGCAAGAAATTGAAAACTTAATTGAACAAATAATGAAGGAGAACTTCCCCAATCTGGCAAAGGAAGTAACTTCCAGGAAGTCCAGGAAGATCACAGAGTCCCAAAGAAGTTGGACCCAAGGAGTAACACACCCAGGCACATTATAATTACATTACCCAAGATTAAAATGAAGGAGAGAATTCTAGAAGCAGCAAGGGATAAGGGCACAGTCACCTACAAAGGAGTTCCCATCAGACTGTCAGCTGATTTCTCAAAAGAAACCTTACAGACAAGAAGGGGCTCAAAAGAGGTATTCCAAGTCATGAAAGTCAAGGACCTACATCCAAGATTGCTCTATCCAGCAAAGCTATCATTTAAAATGGAAGGGAAGATGAAGTGCTTCTCAGATAAGGTCAAGTTAAAGGAGTTCATCATCACCAAGCCCTTATCATATGAAATATTAAAGGGACTTATCTAAGAAAAAGAAGATAAAAAATATGAACAGTAAAATGACAACAAACTCGTAGTTATTAACAACCAAACCTAAAACAAAAACAAACATAAAAACAAACTAAGCAAACATCTAGAACAGGAACAGAATCACAGAAATGGGGATTACATGGAGGGTTATCAGCGGGGGGAGTGGGTGGGGATAGAGGGGGAAAGCACAGAGATTAAGTAGCCTAAATGGTAGGCAGAAGATAGACAGGGGGGATGTTAGGAACAGTACAGGAAATGTAGAAGCCAAAGAACTTGTTTACATGACCCATGGGCATGAACTAACATGGCGGGGGGGGGGCTGAGGAATGTGGGTGGGAGGGAATGTGCAGGGCAGATGGGAATAAAGGGGGGGATGGGACAACTATAATAGCATAAACAAGAAAATATATTTAAAAATAAAAATAAATAAAATAAAAGAATCTCACAGAAACAGAATAATAATAATGAAATATCTGGGTCCCCCATGGCCCAGTCAACTTGGTACATAAGTAAACATAGAAAAAATGATTTGATGTATATTAATCTATCAAGTGTGATAGCTTATGGTCAAAGTTTACTTTTACCTTTTGGCTAAAAAATACACAACAGCTAATTCCTCAATGAATTCATAGTCATTAGCTAGGCTTTGTTCTTGAATGATACGTAATAACAACTGTCATTGACTGAGTATTTTTCTTTGTTTCTATTATCTTCAGTCCTTCCAACAACTCTGCCATACTCAAAGAGGTTGTATAACTTGCCCAAGACTACACAGCCAACTAATGGCAAAGCTGTGACAGAAGCCCAAATTTGTCTTCAGAGCACAAACTTTTACCTCCTTAAGTGCTTCCAATGAAGACAACAAAGCCAGTAAAACTTCCCATCATTGAGAAACAATTTGCAGCTCAGTCATTTTTTAAGTATGTTATTTAGCCCCATTGAGCCCATTTCCTCATTTGCTAGAAAGCAATGAGACCACCCTCCTTAAGGGGCTGCCATGGGATTCATAGAGCTAATGACTACTGTAAAGAGTTTAGCATGGTGTCTGGAGATAATGCATGCTCCATGAATATTAATCTGTAATAGCAGTTGCTGAAATTCCCCTGGCTCTTCTTCACATCTGCTCACACAGGGCCCCAGACCCCTGTAACATCCTCCTTGAATGTTTCTGCACCTGCCTCTGGGACCTGGGAAAGAATCAGGGAAGAGGCAAGTCACATGTGTTCACAATTCAGTCCACCTCCCGGAGCCCATGGGGCTCTTTTTCTCCAGCCCTGCTGGCTGCTGACACATCCTACAAACGTGCACACGTATGCATATTCCACCCCTCATGAAAATGTCTCCTCTGTTCCAGGAGCCCTCGGACTGGGCCAGGCGTTGTTACCTGACACTGGCACCAGGCCATCCTTCATTTCCCCTTGTCCTCGTCTGAGCAGACCCTGTCAACCCAGGAAAATCAGCTCATGTCAATAGGTGCCTGCAGATTCCCAGGCCCACCATCTCATCAGACATGCCCCAAACACCTAAATCTTGGCTCAAGCCCAACTTAGACACAAGACTGGGCCCCCCCGCAAAAAAAATTTGTCAATTTCTATTCCAGCTAAGTGCTTCTCTGGAATATGTTCTTATTTCAAATGTCAACATCTGCCTATCTTATCGGTTTCCATTTTTATTTTATTAACTTCTCTATCATTCTTTCTGTGAATGCTTATTTTTAAATGTAAGTAACATAATTTATTAAAACACTATAAAAACTAATAAATTTTAATTACTCAAATCCCACCACTCTAATGCAATTATTGTTACTTTTGGCATATTATTTCTTTCAAATTTGTCAATGTGCGTACATGATCTATCTATCTACCTATCTATCTATAAAGGTGGATGGTACTATAAAGATAGGTAGATGATAGATATAGATAAAAATGTAGATATATGTACATATATAAAACATATATGTATATGTAACATACACATATCCATATATACAAACATACATGTATACATTATATATACATACATAAAATAATGAAATAGATACAAATTCTCATTATTTTTAATGCCTATGTTGAATCTTCTTATTTTCAAAAATAGCAAGGTTTCTGATAAATTTGAGATCTTTAGCACAACTTAACAAAATACTTAAGCCGAAGACATTTTTAATGCTATTTCCATGTACCGTACTCACTGGTCCTCCTTGTTGGTAAAACAAGCTACTTAAAATACAGGAATTTTGTTTATTTAAAAGTTAGGGGGTGGTGAACAAATTTTGGAAAGTTAGTCTTCCTTTTGGGGGAAAAATCCCAAATTGTTTTCTCCTGGGTCAATCTTGATAGATGTCTTCTGCACAAGTGAGAGGCCAGGTGCTAGGGGTTGTTTTTCCAGCCACAGCGACAGATTTGCAGGGGTCGCCCACACTCACTCACCTGCTGCACGGCAGGTCAAGTGAATACTTTTGGCTATGACTGGCCAGGTTAGAGTATAGTTCGAGATGAGGAAATAACAGAAAACAGACCAAACAATAAGGAGACTGAACCCTTGGCCTTTTTCAACAGGACCCCTGACTTCAGACTTTTACCTCCGCTGTGTGGTTGGCAGTCAGTTTAAATACAATGACCAAAACTTCAGGGTTAACCAAGAGAGTTTTCTCACAGCTATTTTGTTCCAGTGGAGTTCAGAACATTTTCAATCCTTATGTACCCTTTGCATACACAGAATAATTTCCATACAAATAAAGTCTCTGAAAAGCAATGCCTATCAATTCCTGGAATGAAAATATGCATTTATCTCTTAATGATAATCCATATGAGAAATAAAACAGCAATCCTTCATATTTAGGGAAAAGTATTAGTACATCAGGGTCTCTGAGAAACAGATGAGAGGTGAAGAATTGCTTGCAGGAGGTTTACCCGGAAATGATTTTGGTGTCAGCGCCTGTGGAGAAAGGGAAGCCCCTACCCCATTGCCCGTTCAGGCAGAGGGAAGAGCAAAGCTGCAATGCAGTCACCGCAAAGGCCCCCGAGGAGCCCATGGGGAGCTCTGGAGCTGGATGACCCTGAAAAAAAGAAAATAGAGCTGAACCTTTCTACCCCGACATCAGCCACTCATTGAATTCTGGCTTCTCCTAGGAAAGGGGCATGACCTTGAACAGGGTAGCTTCTTTTCACAGGGTCATGGGGAGTAGAAGGACACAGGTCAATCACAACTGCCAGCACTCACAACTGACAGCTGCAGTTCTGAAGTGGGGGTTTCTGGGCAGCACACCCCAGTGCCCACTGTGAACCACGTACACCTTCGCTCTCACCAGGGAAATGTCTATGTGGACCCAGCAGACAGTAAAGGCTATTTCCTAAGGAAATAGAAGGCTATTAACAAAAAGAAAAATACATGGGTCACGGAATTTTGACCAGAGGTAAAACTTCATATCACTGCCAAGGCAATGAAGCATCTTACACTCAGCACAAGACTGATCCCAGCTGCTCTGCCCTGAATTGGAAGGAAACCAGCAGCAAGTCACATGCCAGCAATCCACTTTTCCTTCTGCCCGTATCCAGCCCTGCGCTACCTTCCCAAACACTAGTAACCGCAAGGTGAAGTGCATTCCATGCAAGAGAGCCTACTAGATTTACTCCATTCAAGTCCTGCGTGTTAGTTTTTCCATGAATGCCAAGGGACAGAATGGACAGAGAAAGAAAAGTTTTATGTAGAAATCTTTATGACAGACAAATAGTCTATCATTGGGCATGTCCTTTCACCATAGCTCAAAGGTCAAATTGTTCTTTTGAGCATGTAATCATCACACGTTGCGCATGCTAGAGACTCCCCAGGATTATGCAGTGGAAGAAATAAGGAAACTATTAGGACCTAAGAGGACTTCTGCATCTCATACTGAAAGTGAAAAACCATGGGACTCTTCATTTACAATAAGGAAGGTCATCTGTCTGCCCAGTTTTGATATGATCACTTAAAATAACCTTTTAAAAACATAGAGTATAAATTTGGAGGGCAGGGACCAGGAAGAAAGGAATATAAGCCTTTCTCCTCCTAAGCAGTTTGTGAAAGTGGACCTATAAAATGTTGACCTGTCAGCTGTCAACACTAGGATAATGACTTTAGAGAAAGCTCTGTGAAAGCAAGTTCTGTATGTACTTTAGTCTGTCTGTCTGAAGTGACATCAGTGGTCACACCCTAGAGAATGTGGCTAGAGGGCAGAACCTATTTTAGGTGTTTTCTCAAATCCCTTGGCCTCACCCAGCCAGCCCCAGGTTTACTGAACCCATGCCAAAACCTGGCCTTACTTCTAAGTCTAAATTGCCAGGGAAAGTTTTTATAAAATTTAAATGCCTGTGAAATTCATAGGTAAAGCAGTAAACCCACTTACCAAATAATCAAGGCATTATTAAGGTCTTGCATTTCTTTTTCCCTTAGGAACAAGTGTGATATTCTTGCCTCCTGGTCCTGGGCTGAAAATGGGGAGACTTTTCTGAACATTGCAACCAATTTCTTCCAGAGGCTCTGTCTAATTCCTTGCATAGGGTCCCAGGTATCTCCCTTCCTGAGACAAAACACATTCCTAGAAAAGTTATATTTGACTGAGAGGTTTCTAGAACAAATAATACTTTGCCAATGACTTTCATTCTGATTCCATAGTGTTTTCATTATCACTTCTAATCTATCTCTTGTGACAAATGAGTCACTTAGAGAGTGAAGAATTCTCCTCAAAGTAAGCAGCTCCCCACCTCTTTTCTGTTTCCCTCAGGACCAGTATCTAAAAATGGTTTCCCCTTGCATACCCGAAGGGTCTACACCACTCTAACCCTCACTCATCTCCTTGCCTATAGCTTGCAGCCTTGACTCAGCAAAGCTCACTGTCTATTTGCTTAACACCCCATTTTGTATTAGTCTGCTAAGGCTGCCATTCAAATAACCAAAGACTGAGTGACTTAAACAACAAAAATTGATTATCTCACAATTCTAGAGGCTACACATCCAAGATCAAGGTGTGGGCAGGGTTGGTTTCATCTGAGGCCTCCCTCTTTGTCTTGTAGGGAGCCATCTTCCCCCCGTGTCTCTGCACCATCTGCCTTCTGTACTTATCTGTATTTTTTTCTTTTTCTAAAATATATTTATTGATCATGCTATTACAGCTGTCCCATTTTTTTCTCTTCTTTATTCCCCTCCACCCTGCACCCCCTCACCCACCAGCATTTCCCCTCACACTTAGTTCATGTCCATGAGTCATACATATAAGTACTTTGGCTTCTCCAATTTCCTACACTATTCTTAACCTCCCCTTGTTTATTTTGTGCCTACCAATTATGCTTCTTATTCCCTGTACCTTTCCCCCATTCTCCCCTCTCCCACTCCCCACCGATAACCCTCCATGTGATCTCCATTTCTGTGATTCTATTCCTATGTTAGTTGTTTGCTCAGTTTGTTTTTATTTATTTATTTATTTTAGGTTCAGTTGTTGATAGTTGTGAGTTTGTTGTCATTTCACAGTTCATAGTTTTGATCATCTTCTTTTTCTTAGATAAGTCCCTTTAACATTTCATAGAATAAGGGCTTGGTGATGATGAACTCCTTTCACTTGACCTTTTCTGGGAAGCACTTTATCTACCCTTCCATTCTAAATGATAGCTTTGCTGGATAGAGTCATCTTGGATGTAGGTCCTTGCCTTTCATGACTTGGAATACTTCTTTTCAACCCGTTCTTGCCTGCAAAGTTTCTTTTGAGAAATCAGCTGAGAGTCTGATGGGAACTCCTTTGTAGGTGACTGCCTCCTTTTCTCTTGCTGCTTTTAAGATTCTCTCCTTACCTTTAATCTTGGCCAATGTAATTAGGATGTGCCTTGGTGTGTTCCTCCTTGGATCCAACTTCTTTGGGACTCTGAGCTTCCTGGACTTCCTAGAAGTCTATTTTCTTTGCAAGATTAAGGAAGTTCTCCTTTATTGTTTGTTGAAATAAGTTTTCAATTTCTTGCTCTTCCTCTTCTCCTTCTGGCACCTCTACAATTCAGATGTTGGTATGTTTAAAATTTTCCTGGAGGTTCCTAAGCCTCTCCTCATTTTTTTGAATTCTTGTTTCTTCATTCTGTTCCAGTTGGATATTTATTTCTTCCTTCTGGTCCAAATCATTGGTTTTGATAGAGGAGTCACAAGTTGTACAATTTTTGTTTAAGTAATAGCTAATAATCATAGTATTCAATGCATGTAAAAGCTGTCGTTCCAGGAACTGAAGATATGACCCACCCTGACTCCAGGAGACCATAAGCCATTCCACCTTTGTGCCTCAGGCAACTCAAGATGGTATCTGAGCCACTGTGCTCCAGGGTGAGATGACCTCAACCCCAGGACACAGCTTAAGACCATGGCCAGAGTAAGAATGCTACAGGGTTTTTTAACCCGATTAATTTTTGCCTGAATTCCAAACCCCCTACTTACACTTTGTTCTCCTTATAAAAAGGGCCATTTTATTTTATTTTTTTTTCCCACCAGAAAATTGGATCTTTATTGGTGCCCAAACCAGATAAGTTAAGCCACAGTGGGAAAATTTACTTTGGGGTTTGAGTTGTATGCCATTGATATAACTCAGTGGAAATGTGTGGCTTTCCTGCCCAGGCAATTTCTGGGCCCATGTAGGAATGACGCTTCCCGAAATATTCTGGCAGCTCTTTCAGCAACTTCTTTCACTGCTTGAAAGTTGGGGGGGAGAGGGGGTTAAATATATTTTATTGATTATGCTATTACAGTTGTCCCATTTTTCCTCATCATTCCCCTCCACCCTACACACCCCCTCCCACCCACATTCCCCCCTTTAGTTCATGTCCATGTGTCATAAGTTCTTTAGCTTCTACATTTCCCACACTATTCTTGCCCTCCCCCTGTCTATTTTCTACCTACTGTCTATGCTACTTATTCTCTGTACCTTCTCCCCCTCTCTCCTCCTCGCACTCCCCTGTTGCTAACCCTCCATGTGATCTCCATTTCTGTGTTCCTACTCCTGTTCTAGCTGTTTGCTTAGTTTCCTTTTGTTTTAGGTGTGGTTGCTAATACCTGTGAGTTTGCTGTCTTTTTACTGTTCATCTTTTTTATCTTCTTTTTCTTAGATACGTCCCTTTAACATTTCATAGAATAAGGGCTTGGTGATGATGAACTCCTTTAACTTGACCTTATCTGAGAAGCACTTCATCTTCCCTTCCATTTTAAATGACAGCTTTGCTGGATAGAGCAATCTTGGATGTAGGTCCTTGACCTTCATGACTTGGAATACCTCTTTTGAGCCCCTTCTTGCCTGTAAAGCCTCTTTTGAGAAATCAGCTGACAGTCTGATGGGAACTCCTTTGTAGGTGACTGTGCCCTTATCCCTTGCTGCTTCTAGAATTCTCTCCTTCATTTTAATCTTGGGTAATGTAATTATAATGTGCCTGGGTGTGTTACTCCTTGGGTCCAACTTCTTTGGGACTCTGTGATCTTCCTGGACTTCCTGGAAGTTACTTCCTTTGCCAGATTGGGGAAGTTCTCCTTCATTATTTGAAGTCTGATTATTTGAGTCTGATTTTAGAGACCATGTTTTTAGACACTACCCCTTAAGAAGGGGAATCAATGGCCTTTTTAAAACTCCCATTGACCTAGACCTACAGCTGGGTTTTGTGATGAGAATGGGGGTGAGTACAGGGAGTAAGTAGCTCACCCATTGTCAGAGCTGATGGTAGAGAAAGCCAGCTGGGCTTCCCAGGTAAGTGACAGATGGGAGCCAGGGATACAGAAGACTCAAAAACTCACTTGTCTCAAACAAAGCTAACCAGGCAGGTAAATTTTGCTCCATTGTTAATGAATAAAGTTTCCCTT
The DNA here is from genome assembly GCA_004027475.1 of Anoura caudifer. Taxonomy (NCBI): domain Eukaryota; kingdom Metazoa; phylum Chordata; class Mammalia; order Chiroptera; family Phyllostomidae; genus Anoura; species Anoura caudifer. The sequence continues at coordinate 50,638 of PVKU01006486.1, forward strand.
GCTCCCAATGCTTGCTGAGTAGTACCCCCTCCTCCTTGCACAGAGTGTTTAGTCTGCCTTTTTTGTAAGCTGTTTTCTTTTACCTGCCTTTCCCAGTCCCTTTAAAGTTTCTGAAAGAGCTACAAAGGCTACAAAGCCTGCATATAAACTACACCTGTAGTGTTTTTCTTCATTTCTCTCCTTCCCTCCCCACCAAGAGCTCATGGTTAGGCTGATAGATAACCTCAGATTTCGTGGTGGCCTCCCAGGTCAACACTGTATCTGGTTGCCATGACGTATCTCTTTTAGATCATCAACCAAGTTTACAGCCTGTGAGCCTGTGATTCATGGGCACATAACACTCCCGTAACTCCTCCCTTAGTTGCCCACATCCTAGTGAAAGCTTCATTTGGCACAAATGAAGGGTTAACTTCGAAAGGGAAACATTTTCTAGCCCCTCCTCCAAGCCAGGAGAGGTGCTAGTGAGTTATATATGCTGCTCCACTGCCTATTCCAGCACATCCCCCAGATCTGTACCATCTCCCTTTACAGAGGAGCACAGAGGGGGCTTACCTGACCTGCCCATGCCACACAGTCTCTCCAGGTCAGAACCAGGACGTGAACCTGGGGCTTCCTCACTCTGATAGTCATCCTTTCCTCTATCATAAAGAGTTGTCTCCCCAGACACTGCAAAGCTGACCCTGACCCCACCACTCCTCCTTCTGGGCCCTTTGTTGGTTTCAGTATGTTCCATAGGCCCTCTCCTGGGCAGAAAGGAAACCCAAAGCCTCAGAGACTTTTCAGTTCCAGGGGATCCTTCAACTCCTTCCAGTTCAACAAGTATTTAGTGTCTACTCAGTGCCTTCCTTTGTACTGGAATCCACAACTCTGGGGCCCATGGTCTGCAGGGAAGAGGAGGGTGTTATGAAACCAATGTTTATGCTCCATGGTCCCCCACCCCGCACCATGAAAATTCATATGTTGAAGCCCTGACCCCCCAGTGTGATGGTACTTGAAGCCTTTGGGAAGTAATCAGGTTTAGATGAGGTCATGAGGTGAGCCATCGTGATGTGATTAGTGCCCTTGGAAGAAGAGGAGCACTCTTAAAGAGGAGGTCCTGTGAACATGCAGTGTGAAGGCAGCCATCTGCAAGCCAGGAGAGGAGCCCTCACCAAGAGTTGACTCTGCAGGCACCCTGATCTTGAACTTCCACCTTCCAGAACTGTCAAAACTAAATGTTCATTTTTGTAAGCCCCACGGTCCATGATATTCTGTTACAGCAGCCAGAGCTAACTGAGACAGGGGATAAATGCCAGGCTTGCAGGTGATTCACCAGCCAGGCTGAGTCCTTGGGGCAGATATGGGAGCAGCAGGAGACAGGAGATCCCACTGATGGACCATTTGGAAGTGGGCTACCTCTGGGTTAAAGACCACTTAACTAAAGTAACAGAGTTGTCACTTTCTCCAGGGAAGTCACACTCCCCCCGGCCCTGTGCTAGTAAGCGGAAAGTTCCCAGTAGTCAGAGCAGTTGCTGACCACCCAGGACAGGTAGCCCTCTGGGAACTCTCTCAGAGGGGTTTACAGCCCCTTCTGAAGTCTCTGCAACATATTTATTTACTATCACTAACATAATGTTTTCCAGGTTGGATACATATTGGAAAATGAAGGGCTTGATCAAAATATGGAATTGACTATTAAGTGTGATATGTAAGATAACAGAGCCAGGCTCCTAGGTTCAAATCCTATCTCCACCACTTACCAGCTGTGTGTCCTTGGTCCTAACTTCTCTGTGCTACAGTGTGCATATCCCTGAAGTAGGGACAATAAAAGTATATATCTCATGGAGCTATCATGAGGATTAAATGAGTTAATACATGTAAGGCTTTTAAAAAATGCACATAATTGAATCTCAATAAATATCACATGTAATATGAAAACATACACACATACAAAGAAATTATGTACAGAGAATCTTCATAGCTACAAAAAGAATATGAGCAAAAAAAGTCTTCTCTTTATTGTAGCTGCAGTCCCTTAGCCCTGTTTTCTTCGTACTGCAATGTAGTTTGCATAGGTGATGCTTGCTTAACTGTTGGATCACCTCAAGGGTTGTCAAGGACCTAAAAGACAGAGTAGCAAGTTTGGGAAATGAAGACACATTCCCCCTGTTCTGTTTGCCTAATTGGAGTTTGGCACAAAGAAATGTAAATCAGTTTCTTGCTGAGTTCATGCTTCTTTTCAGTGTAGCAGGCAATATGCTGGGCCTTGGCCATTGGGGACAAATCAAGCCAGACCTCAGGCCTCAAGGAGCTCCCCAACTGGCACTTGCCAACACAATGTACAATGACCATAAGCTGTGTTGATTGGCTATAGCTGACCTGAGAACAGATGCATCCCCACAAGGAAAGATCTGAGTGGAAGGTCAAGTGAAACCATGTTTATACCTTCAGGACCCACCATACACCTTGCTTTACATAGCAAACACTCAGGGCCAAGCACTTGGCTGAGTGCGCACATTAACTGTCTAGCTCATAAGAAGCCTATGAGAAGATGCTAGAGTTCATCATTAAGTACAATGTAAAATGTAAACGGCAAAATGTGGTGAAAATATTAAGGCTTAAATGAGAGTTAAAATACAGAGGAACTGAATTCAGACAGGATGCCCTCATCCACACTCAAAATTGTGAAAGAAAAAGTCATAATCTCACAAAAATGTCTTAGGTCTAATTCCACACCTGAAGTGCCTTATGGAAGCTGTGAAAACCATGACCATTAAAAATAATGATAATTGGATTAATAGACAGAATTTGTTGAACACCTACTGTGTTCCAAATTTGCATGTGTTTAACATTTGTGTATAGTCTAGTGCGTAGGAACAGAACCTGGACTCCCATAGCTGTGATAACTCAGATCTGCATTTGCTAGCTATGGGATGGTTGGAAAAGTTTCTTAACCTCCCCATGCCTCAGTCTACTCATCTGTAAAATGAGGGTAATGATTCTACCTACTTCTTAAGATTGTTGTAGGATTGACTTAGTTAGTATATCATGCACCAATTAACATCAGAAATACTTCCAAGAAATGGGTCCATCAGGTGATCTCATCACTGTGTGAACACTTGCACAAACCTGGATGACGTAGTCCACTACACACCTCGGCTGCATGGGACAGCCGCCTGCTCCCAGGCCGCAGGCCTGTACCACATGTCACTGTACAAAACAACAAATATTAAATCAAGCACAAGAGAAATGATACGCTCAGGAGACATGGTAAATGCAAGATGTGTGAGGCTACTGTTTTATAACAAACTTTTTTACAGGTAGAAAAGTACACTCCAAAATAACCACAAGAAGCACAGCATAGTATAGTGAATACATAAACCAGTAACATGCTTGTTTGTTATCATCGAGTGTTATAAACTGTACATAAATGCTTATTCTACACTTTTATACAGCTGGGAGTGCAGTAGGATTTGTTTACACCAGTATCAAATACGTGAGCAATGCATTGTGCTATGATGTCACTAGATGATAGGAATTTTTCAGCTCCATTATCATCTTATGGGACCACTGCCATACATGCAGTTTGTCCTTGATTGAAACATGGTGATGTGGGGCACAGCTACAAGGTCGGGCTAGACAGTATTCAGCCATGTACTATGAAAAACAGACATTCACTGAAGAAGATACAAGGTACAAGAAACAGTGTGCATAAGACAATGATGCCTCAGTCCCCTTCCAAGTAGGCACCTTGGGACCTCACACAGTTCTCCCAGTCACCATCAGCTGCCCCGTCATATTTTCCTGAATCTCTTTGACAGTCTGAAATCTCTTCCCTTTCAAAAGTGATTTCAGTTTTGGGAAAACCAGAAGTCATAAGCCTCCAAATCTAGGCTGTAGTGGGGCTGAGTCACCTGGGTGATTTGATGTTTTGCCAAAAAATCTGCATGAGACATAATGCATGAGCAGGTAGTCATTGTGGTGATAAGCTGCCAATCACCAGTTGCCCATAGCTGCAGCTGTATGAATCGTCCAAATTTTCTGCAGAGGAATGTCTAAGCTTAGCACAAAATTTGATGCATATTTGCTGCTCTACTTGCTCAGTCATTTTGAATGCGATGGCCACACAGTACACATGCTCACTTTTGTGTATAATACATATGTCTACCACTCCCACTGACTAGTACAGTGAAGTCGTCATTGTTCACACATGCGCATTCCAGTCCACTCTCCTTGGCTGCCAGGTTACATCGATGTTGTGCAAACCCTTCTCATTATATTAACAATGGCTGGACTTTTTTCTGGACAGAACTTGTATATATATGAAATACTTAGAATATTACCTTGCAGTTAGAAAAAAAGTGCTTTTTGTTGTGATTAAAGTCTCACAACAGCCTTGTTATTTATACATTTTTACATATGAAGAAATGGAGCTTAGACAACCAAGTAAACTTGCTCCAGGTAACCCACCTGGAACACAGGCAGGGTAAAGATTCACACCTAGGTGTGTCCGGTACCACAGCCTGGGCTCTGAGTGAGCCAGCCACAACCTTTACCCCCACTTGCACAGGACAGTTGAACATAGGCTGATAAAGATGGCTGTCTCACAGTACACAGTAAGCTTAAAACCAAAGCCACTGCCCACCGCCTCCCACTTCCTCCCTTCCTCAGCCTCAAAGGGGCAGAGCAAAGGCCTTTTGGTTGGTATAGTAACAGAAAGGGGTCAAAGGCAGGGATGAGGCAGGTGTGCTTATCATTAGAGAATCTGTACTAAATGCCAACTGCAGTCAAGACCCAGAGCTCTGGGCTTTTATAATCAAGCAGCCCTGGTCACTGCTGGGATCTTAGCGCACTGCAGGCCGGTCAGATCCCCTGGGCTTCTACCATCCACCACCAGCTCCAGGCTCAAGGAAACTTAGGACAGGACGTGGAGACAGAGATCTTTCCTCAGAGGCTTCTTAGGACAGAACAAGCACTGGAAGATGGATTTAGCACCTGACACGTTTATGCCTCCTCTTTGACATTCGTGTTCCACTTCCTCTTAGCATTAGCGATTCTCCGTGAACTCCAAGTGCCACCTTCCAAGTATCCTTGAATTCCAGCCAGTCCCCAAAACAGCAGAGATACCCACATGAGACCAATTAAAATACACACACCAGAGGAAGATAGCTCCACTGGTACCTTTCCTAGATGGGCAACTATTGATTTCATGGTGACTTCAGTACAGAGCAAGTCTCTATCCAACATGTCCTTGTCTCTTTATCTGCTCTGTCTGTTGGAATAAAAGCATTTGTTATTTTGCAATTTTGTATGCACTTAAAAGTATTTCATTGTAACTTTAATAAATAATTAATTCGGAGGTTTAAAAACACACTCTTAGAAAGGGGGTCAGGCCCTGACTTGTGTGGCTGGGTGTCATCCCACAAAGTGAAGTGTTACCCATTCGATTCCTGCTCAGGGCACATGCCAGGGTTGTGGGCCCAGTCCTCGGATGGGGTGTGTGTGAGGCAACCGATTCATGTTTCTCTCAGGAGTCAATATTTTTCTCTCTCTTTTTCTCCCTCCCTTCCCCTCGCTCTAAAAATAAATGAATAAAATCTTTTAAAAAGGAAGGAAGGAAGGAAGGAAGGAAGGAAGGAAGGAAGGAAGGAAGTCAAGGGAGAGAGGGAAACCAGGCAAAAGGAAATCAAACAATTGCTGTAAAACATGCTTCTATTAGTTCCCCAGGAAAAGCAGAGTAGACACACTGAGGCTTGGGGACCTCTCAGAAAGACCTGGATTAGAACCCTAGCTCTCCCCACTCACTGTATTGACCTCAGGCAGGTTTCATAAACTGTATCTGTAAATGCAAGTAATGTCCCGTGAGAGCTGTTTTGTGGAGCGGATGAGACAGTGTGTGACAAGTGCCCGATCTTATCTACAACCCGGTCTTGGCTCAAAAATGGTTTTTTCCTCCTCTACACCCATCCTCTTAAATATCCTTCCCCAAGGCAGAGTGGGTTGCCTGTCCTTTTCATTGTACCCCCAGTGGATTTGTTCCTGTCAATTTTTATCCCTGGAACCCAGAGCCAGATGCCTCGTGAGGGTCCGTTCATCTGGAGTCGGTGATGCTGTAACTTCTGTACTGACGGTGAACACCCAGAGAAGGAATCTTGTCAGCCAGCCTTGGGCATGCTTGTGTCACTACATCAAGCCACTCCCATTTTGCAAGGTTCACAAACACAATCATCTTCAGCAGCCAGTGAGGTGACCCAAATCAGCTGAATGAAGAGAACAAAAGTGGTGAAGGACAAACTGGAGTTTCCCCCTGCAGGCACTCTGTTTCAACTGAACAGAACACACTTTTTGCCAAGACAAAAGTCTGCCCATGGGATCTGCCCCTCTGGCCATAAATTTGCTACCATAAACAGAGTTTCCAGATTCTCATACATAATATGCACTATACTTTCTTATACAGGATCTCATTTGATATTGCAGCAATCCTCTGAGGTAAATAAGCATTGCTGAGTTCATTTTACAAGCACCTGACAGAGAGGGAAACTGAGGTTCAAATACAGTGAATTGTCCAAATCAAACCTTAGTTAGTGGCTGAGCAGGGATTTGAACCCATGACTTCTAGCATCAATCCAGGACTCCTCCTCCTCTTCCCACCACACGCTGTCCTTGAGATGCTGCTGTTTTTCATCCCTATGGTTTTTCTAGGGCAGAAACCAAACCCCATGAAAAGGTTAAACCTGTGTCAGGTTTACACTCCTATGGCTGCCATGAGTCATCATCCATCTAGAGCTCTGAGACACGTGTCCTTGGAAACTGTGCCTTCTTTGCAACTAGAAGAACATGTTTTACCTAACCAGGCTGCACAGGGAGTTCTGGCAGAGGGGAGCCAGGCAGAGAGGTGCCCGGCAGAATGCTGAGCGGGTTGCTAGGAGGAACTCCGCACCTGAACAGCAGTGAGAAAGCAGGCTCCTTGTATCAATGCAAAGAATCTTTAAAGGAACCTGAGTTTGTAATGAGAGCAAGAAAAACAAGCTAGAATCTTAGCAACTAGAGTAAACAAGCATTTGATTTCTTGAAACTAATCCTGTCCCATAGAAATAAAATGACAGCCACATATGTGACTTTGAATTTTTAAGCAGTCACATTTAAAAAGTAAAAAGAAACAAGAGAAATTAAGTTGAATAATATATTTTGTTTAACTCAATATATCCAAAATATTATTTCAACATGCAACCAATATAAAAGTATTAATTATTAATATAAAATTATTATTTATTTTTTCCATACAAAGTCTTTGAAACCTGGTACTTATTTTATATTTGTGGCTCATTGCAGTTACACTGGCCACATTCCAAGCGTCCATCAGCCACATGTGCTCACTGGCTGACGTTATTGGACAGCACGTATCTGGGCCAAAGAAACTCCCTAAGAGTCTGTATTCCTGGCATAGTGGAAGTGAGTAACATAGTTGAAGGCCAGTTATGCTACCATTTTCCAAGGCCATGGAAAGCCCTCATTTCCAATCCTGCTAGTCCAATTTCAAGACAGGTCTTTCAGGGACACCTTCAAACGTTGCCATCATTTGGGATGAGGGGGCAGTTGTGTCAGTTTCATGCCAGTTGCTATGCAAAGCCAATCAGAAGCCATGGTGTCTAGCTCTCTGTATTTGCCTTGCAACAGTGCAGCCCTCAGCATGTCCCTTTTTAAATACCTATTATTTTGGTTCTGCTTTCAGTGGTGCCACGACTGGCAGTGATTAGGGTGATATTTTTTAGGTGCCCGAGTTCACAGAGCAAATTACACAGTGTAAGTGGCATGGTGATTAAGAAGCTGTGTGTAAAGACTAAAATCGCTACATTTGCATGTCTCTGAATAATGAGATTCTTATCTCAAATACATAGCAAGGAGGCAGAAATTGATAGGGTTAGTAACTGTTTACACAGTAAGCACAATTTTCTACTCTCTCTCTGCCCTTCTCTCCCTCTCCAGATAGTTTTCAAAGAAGTCAAAAGAGGTGACCAGAAGTGATGAAGCTGCCTTCTTCTCCCACTCTACCCTCCAGCAACCCAACCAAATAGAAGTTTCCCATAGCAAGAGATTTCCACAGCCTTGTCAATAAAATTCCTGGCTGCCTTCCACAAGGGAGCCCACAGATAATCCAACCCAACCCTGTGGTTTCATAGGGGAAGCCACTGCAGTGTAGAGAGGTGAGATGTCTCCAGGGTCACAGATGAGAGACTGCAGGCTGGGAGGCAGAAGACCCCGGCAATGCCCGATCCTTCTTTGGGTTTCGTCCTCCAGCACCGGCCTGCAGCTTTGGAATAATGGAATCTCATCTTCCAGCCTAATTACATGTTGTGCATTCTGGTCACACACCCATTTTTCTGCTGAAGAGATGAAGAAACCAGTTGAAATTATAATTTGATTCCCCAAACACAAAGACCTTTCCAGTTGCCAGTAGAAATGAGCCCTAACTAGGCACTGCATCAACAAACATCAATTTTTGCAGCAATGAAATAAAGGCATGGGGAAATAGTTACAATTATAGTGGGTTATAAAGCAGAGAAAGGGAAAGCTACAATTAAGTGTCTCTGTAGCTCTGCTCCCAGCAATGAAACATTTATCCATCAGCCATGTGGCAGTGACATTTTTGATATCAAGGGCAACATTATAGTAATAATATCCAAAGGGAACCTTTTTACAAACAGATCACCCATATAGTAACCCACAAATGCATACCATAGTGTTTCACCAGCAACGCTGCTGTACGTAGGGGAGAAAAACTCTCTCCAATTAAATTCTAATACGTCAGTGACTTCGTGGTAGAATGAACAACCGCAGGCAGTGTGAAGGTTAACTGCCTCTGCATGAAAGAGGAGATAGTCAGGAGATGTGTCAAGTGTATGGAAGCATCAGCTTAATGTCTGCGGTAGTTACGTGAATGCATGAACAGCTGTAATGCTTAATGCCATTAGTGAATATGATGGGGAAAGGGGCTGGAGTGGGACGCTACTCTTTATTATGCACCAAAAACGGACTTTGTGATATATTATAAAGTACTGAGTACCTTAAAATAGCGAGAAGGGTCCATTACCTTCTTACCCCATCCATCAATAATCAAAGGTCTTGTCCTAGGAGTCAAGCTGAAGGAGCTTCTAGGTAGCATGAAGAAGAAGAAAATTGGAACATACAAGTATTCAGCAGTAGGTAAAGTGGTGTGAAACCCACCAGGTGTCCACTTAAACTTCACTGGGTTCAAGGATGCCTTCCTCTGAACCCACAGTCTAACTCCCCCTGTTATGTTACCATGTATCTACACGCACTGTTTTATTCGTTAAGGTCATTACACCTATATATTTACTGTCTGTCTTCTCCATGAAGACTCTAACAGGGTAGGAACCTATTTGTCAGACACAGTTCATCCACTGTTTCAAAGGTACCTGTCGAGCACCAAGCTAGGTACCCAGGTTACAGCAGAGAACAAGACAAAGCTGTCCTCTTATAGTTTATATCCAAGTAGGGGGAAACTGACCATAAACAACTAAACAAACAAGTTAATATTCTATAATAATACATGCTCTATCCCTAGCTGATGTGGCTCAATTGGAATTGGTTGGAACGTCATCCCATAATCAAAAGGTTGTGGATTCAATTCCAAGATCAAGGCACATACCTAGGTTTCAGGTTCAGTCCCCAGTCGGGGCATGCACAGGAGGCAACCGATCGATGTTTCTCACTTGGATGTTTCTCTTGCTCCCTTCCTCTCTTTCTAAAAGCAATCAAAAAAAAAAAAAAAAATGTCCTCAGGTGAGAATAAAAAAGATAAAAAAATGTGTGCTCTACACAAAGTAAAGAATAATGAGATACAGAGCAAATGCATGGGAGACTGGTCAGAGGTCACTCAGAGGACATAAGAATAAGGAAACCTCACCCTGTCTGCGGTGGCTTAGTGGATTGAGTGCCAGCCTGCAAACTAAAGGGTTGTCGGTTCAAATCCCAGTCAGGGCACATGCCTGGGTTGCAGGGCAGGTCCCCAGTAGGGAGTGCATGAGAGGCAAACACACATTGATGTTTCTCTCCCTCTCTTTCTCCCACCCTTCCCCTCACTAAAAGTAAATAAATAAAATCTTTAAAAAATAATAAAGAAACCTGAATATTGAGAAATTCTGGGGGAAGGACACTTCAGGCAGCCAGAAAAGCAGGTAGAAAAGCCCTGAAGTAGGAACAAGTTGCTACAGTTGGAACCAAATGAGTGAGGGGATGAAGTCAAGGGCATCAATTGGGCTGGATCACATCTTGGCACATAGTAAATACTCAATAAACATTCATTGAATTAATGAGTGGATAGGCACACATCAGTTATAAAGGTAGGTGTCATGTAATTTTTGTTGCGTCATTCAAAAGTGCAGCTGACCAGCATATAAAAGTAGGGACTAGAAAATTAAAATTTCAAGAAAACCACAGTAGGTAAATAAGATGAAGTCAGGGGACTCACAGAATAAAAAATAAGATATTCGGACTTTCAGCCAAGATGGAGGTGTAGGTGGACATGCTGTGCCTCCTCTCACAACCAGATTAAGGACAACAAAAATGTAGAACCAAAAAAAAAAAAAAACCCAACCAGGACAGAGAGAAAATTGAATTGTACAGGAGTCTGACGATGATTCACCCAGACTGGTAAGTGGGGCGGAATCAGCTGCCAGTGGAGTCCGCAGATGGCGGAGCTGGAGGACCATGGGATAAGACGGTGGCTGGTGGTCCCCAGGCACGCAGTCACTCCAAACGCACAGGTGGCAGTTGCCGAACACAAGGAGGACAAGCGGGGCGCACAAGGTGGCTGACTTCGGACACACATTCACACACAGATAAACCAGGCGAAAATGGGCAGCAAGACAGACTGCGTGATGCAGGGCCCCAACGCCGGGAAGTGAAGCCTAAAAGCACCCATCGAAAATACTTGTAGGGGCTGAGGTGCCAGGAGGGAGTCCCAGCCTCACAGGAGAGTTCATTAAGGAGACCCACGGGGTCCTGGAGGATGCGCAGGCCCACCCACATGAAAATAAGCACCAGAAGGGCCCAAGTTGCTAGGGGAAAGAGGCTGAAGGGACTGGAATCTGTGAGAGAGCGTGGAACAAGCACCATTGCTCCCTCTTGGGCCCCGCCCCCACATCCAGCATCACAACCCAGCAACTGAGCTGCCCCACCCTGGTGAACGCCTAAGGCTCTGCCCCTCACTACATAACAGTGGCAACCAGACAAAAACAAAAACAAACAAACAAAAAAACAAGGATGACTCAAATGGGAGAACAGACCAGGGCCCTGGAGCTAATTCATCTGAGCAACCAGGAGGTGGTCAACCTATCAGATGCAGAGCTCATAGCACTGGTAGCCAACCTATCAGAAGCACAGTTCAAAGCACTGGTGATTAGGAAGCTCACAGAATTGGTTGATTTTGGTCGCAAATTAGATGAAAAAATAAAGGCTGCAATAAGTGAAATGAAGGAAAATGCACAGGGAACCAATAGTGATGGGAGGAAAACTGGGACTCAAGTCAGTGGAGTGGACAGAAGGAAGAAAGAAACAACCAAACAGAAAAGAAGGAAGAAGCAAGAATTCAAAAAATGAGGAGAGGTGTAGGAACCTCCAGGACATCTTTAAACATCCCAACATCCAAATTATAGGGGTACCAGAAGGGGAAGAGGAAGAGCAACAAGTGGAAAGCTTATTTGAACAAATAATAAAGGAGAACTTCCCCAATCTCACAAAGGAAATAGACTTCCAAGAAGTCTAGGAAGCTCAGAGAGTCCCAAAGAAGTTGGACCCAAGGAGGAACACACCAAGGCACATCATAATTACATTAGCCAAGATTAAAATGGAGAGAATTCTAGAAGCAGCAAGGGATAAAGGCAGAGTCACCTACAAAGGAGTTCCCATCAGACTGTCAGCAGATTTCTCAAAAGAGACCTTACAGGCATGAAGGAGCTGGAAAGAAGTATTCCAAGTCATGAAAGTCAGGGACCTACATCCAAAATTGCTCTATCCAGTGCAGCTGTCATTTAGAATGGAAGGGAAGATAAAGCGGTTCTCAGATAAGGTCATGTTAAAGGAGTCCATCATCACCAAGCCCTTATTCTATGAAATGTTAAAGGGACTTATCTAAGAAAAAGAAGATAAAAAATAGGACAGTAAAAAGACAGCAAACTCAAAGGTATTAACAACCACACCTAAAACAAAAGCAAACTAAGCAAACAACTAGACCAGGAGTAGGAACACAGAAATGGAGATCACATGAATGGTTTGCAACAGGGGAGTGGGAGGCGGAGAGAGGGAGAAAAGGTACAGAGAATAAGTAGCATAGATGGTGGGTAGAAAATAGACAGGGGGAGGGCAAGAATAGTGTTGGAAAAGTAGAAGCTAAAGAACTTATGACACATGGACATGAACTAAAGGGGGGAATGTGGGTGACAGGGGTTGTGCAGGGTGGAGGGGAACGATGGGGGAGAAATGGGACAACTGTAATAGCATAATCAATAAAATATAATTTTTAAAAAAGTGAGATATTCAAGACAGTCTGTAATAAACCCCAAAGCATTGCAAAAGAATGTAGGGACAAGCAAGCTAATTGCAGGCTGACATATAGGGCAGGTTCCGGAAGGCAGGCTGTGAGGTTGGCCTTGAATCACACACAAGAATGTATTCAGTGGAATGAACAGAGAAGGGTGAGCATTACAGGAAAATCAGCCTTATCATGTTATGACAATGGAGCTACCACATTTATTTTAGGACATTATGCAAGTCCATACTATTCTTCTTAGCAAAAGAGACAGTCACATGCATGGACTGTAAAAGCTGACATTGACATTTCTTTGTTAGGCTCGAGTTGTGCCCTTGATTTTCATGCATTCTACTTTGAGTGCAGAATTACCTGTCTTCAACTTATAGTAGAATTAGAGTTGTGGATCTCTAAGCTATGCTGTAATTCTCTCATTTTCTGGAAGTTCACTAGCTGCTATTCTTGTTGTGGTGGTTTAGTTCCTTTTTAGTTCTTTATTATTTAAACCCTTTTGGAAGTTGTCCTGGAAAATCTAAGCTTGTACTATCAGGTCTGTAATTTATGACTCATAGCACCACCACCCAATCAATAGGCTTAAGCCAGAAACTAGGTGCCATCTTTCTCCACCCTTTCTTTTTAACTCCATCTTGGGCCTGATCAATGAAGTCCCATTCATTCTACCTCTCAAATAACTCATAAGCCCATGTTTCTGCCCCTTCCTCACCACCACTGCCTTACTCAGCCCCTTGTCATCTCTTGCCTGAATCCTATCCTTGCAGTCCCACCATACTTCGAGTTCTTTTTCCTAACTATTCCTCTCCACTCCCCAAAACCTTGGAGTGACTACTTGCATATTTATCATAATATGCACTACACACCCTTCATGATTTTCCCACCTTTCCACCTCATCTCCTTCCACGTCTTCTGAACAGAGTTCACGAAAACCAAGCTATTCACAGCTCTCCTGCAGCCCCATGCTCTTGGAAGCCCCCATGCCTGCACGCTTGCAGTTCCCTCCATCTAGAATGCCCTTGCCCAACATCATATGGGCAACTCTGATCCATCCTTTTTTTTTTTTTTTTTAGATTTTATTTATTTGTTTTTTGGGGAGAGTGGAAAAGGAGAAAGAAAAAGAGGTATAGAAACATCAGTGAGTCAGAGAAATATCGATGGGTTGCCTCTCAGCCCACAACCTAGGGATGTGCCCTGACTGAGAATCAAATTGGCAACCTTTTGGTTCACAGGCCAGTGCTCAATCCACTCAGCCATACCAGCCAGGGTTGTTCCAGCCTTTAAGACTCAACTCAAGACTCACCTATTCTGTAAAGCTTTCCCAAATCAGTATTGTATTATTCATGGTTCTCCAGAGAAACAGTGCCAATAAGGGGTTTATATACGTGGAATGAGATTTATTTTAAGGAATTGGTTTATGTGATTATGGAAGCTGGCAAACCCAAATTCTGCAAGGTGGACAAGTAGGCTGGGGATCCAAGAGGGGATACTATAGTTCAAGTTTAAAAGCTATCAAACTGGAGACCCAGGAAAAACTGACACTGCAGTTCAAGTATGAAAGCCATCTGCTGCAGAATTCCCTGTTCTTTAGCGGAGGCCAGTCTTTTGTTCTATTTGGGCCTTTAACTGGTTAGATGAGGCCCACCCACCCCATGGAGGGCAATCGACTTTACTCAAAGAACACTGATTTCAATGTTAATCTCATCCAAAACACCCTCACAGAAATGCCCAGAAAAGTGTTTGACCACGTAGCTGAGCACCATGGCCCAGCCAAGTGGCCACATAAAATTAACCATTACAACAATGAGCAAGATTAGGGTCTTTCCTCCTGTGATCCTGTAACATCTCAAATAAAACTCTATTTGAGCATTCACTGTATTGCATCAACTTTTACTAGTAGACATGTCATTCTGGTCTCTCATGGGTAGGAACCATGTGCTAGCCATATTTATATTCCATTCTTAATACAGCATCAGTAAATACTTGTCAAGCTGATGATTAAGTGAATTTACTAACAGTTTCTATATTGTTAGGACAATTTTACACAAGTCCACTTCTTGTAATAATCACCAAATTGGGGAATTATTGTTAGCTTCCTAGGAAAGGAAATAAAAAGAGAGTACAAGAAAGTCATTAACCCAACTTCCCACTGACAGACCACAAATCCCCAGGTTCATTGGAAACCTTGTCCCTTGATTAATAGGGCACACAGAACAGCCCAACTTCCCTACACTTTCTTTGCAGTGGGTGGGTGTCTGTGAGGATGACTCTACCATGACCATCCCAGCCACTGACCACTAGGAAGTTTGCTATAGCAGCCGGGACATGTAGGCCACTTCATGACTCACCCGTTCGTACAGGTCTTAGGCTATTACCTCAAAGCATTTGTGGCATAATAATAGTCAAGAGACTGTAATTCCAAGCTTGTGTCTTAAAACAACTTGAACAAATTCCTACCATTGTTTTGAAACCTTGGACTCAAGGTGTGAAGGGCAAGAAACCCTCGACAGCTGCAACAATGTAAGTTCATTCACGAACAAGGGGGCTGCTAGTAGTTGGTAAGATGGACTTCACACCAAGCGTTTTTTTAAAGCTACAGTTTTGTAAGAAGTTATGTTATAAGCATCATTGCAGAATAGTTTATTTGCATAATCTTATTTTACAATACCCCTCTGAAGTAGGTACTATTTTAGCCAAATTCGCCAGATGAAGGAGGGCACTGAGACACAGAGGTTAGGTCATGAGGTTAGGAAGACCCTCGTGGAGCTTCAAAACCAGGCAGCCAGGCTCTGAAGATTGGCTAGGTGTTGGCCAGGGCACGGTACGGCCCCTCAGTTCAGGAGTGAATAAGGGAGTTCTCAGCGTACTTCCTTCTTTCTATCGTGTCTCAAAGGCTCTTCAGGACCTGCATTCCACCCTGTCTACCACCCCACCCACCTACTCCTCCAGCCTCCTCTCTATGCTCTCCCTAAGTGCCTTCTGCACTCTAGCCAGACTGAACCTGTCTTGGTCCCATTACTATCTCTTGCCTGTAGACCGTATACATGGTATTTCCTCCAGCAGGACTCCTCTCTTCCCTCCCCCCTCTTCACCTGGACAACTATTCATTTTCAGATCTCAACTTTGCCCTCCTTATCTCTGGACAAACTCTCCTAAGCACCCTGACTGAGTTGGGTGCCCTTCTCCTTGCATGCTCCTACAATCTACTCTAATTTTCTCTATTACAGACCTTATAACACTGGGTTGTAATTGCTTGTTTTAATGGCCTGTCTCCTGATTGTGGCATCCATGTGATCATAAATTAAATACCTATCACCTAGCCCAATGTCTGATATATGGTAGACACTTAATAAACGTTTGGTGGAAGGAGAAATAAAAAAATGAATGAATTGAATAAACAATGTTTATCACTTCTGTCTAGATAGAGCACTTGTAAGACAGTCTCAAAAGAATCTAAGATTTCATCAAAAAATCGATGCTCTAATGATATCTTCTCCCCTAGCAACTTAAAAAGCCTCTAGACTTCTCTAGCTAAGAAAAGAGGTTCTGAGGGCCAGCACCAATGATCCCTGAGCTCTCCTCCCATTTCTATCTCTGAACCCAAATATCTGTTATCAGATGGCACCTGCCATACTTTTGAATATAGCCAAAGCCTATTGATACCACTGTAAGGTGAATTTAATCTTGAAGCACTTTTTAAAGCACTGTCCAGGTGTGGGTCAGCTTTGGTGTTAGAAATATGCTGCCTCTTTTCCATTATATTTTCATAAGTAATTTTTAATCATTGGTAAACTATGCTAATGAGCATTTCATGATTTCTAAAGAGCACTCCCTTAGTCACAGCATAAGATGTCACTCACAATCACAAATACCAAAGGAAATTGTTTTCAACTTGAATATGGACCTTTCTTCTGTCCCAGGATAGACAGTTGAAAAGTCAGGTAAATGTGCTTGTGTAATGTTCTATTCAGTCTTCTTTCTAAAAGAGAAAAGGTAGGAGCTACACAAAACAGTGTGCGAGGTTTCCAGTTCTGATATCCATGAGCCTGCGAAGTCATAAAGTTCGTGCATGTACTATTACTAGACAAATGCTATGCTGAATTGTGTCCTCCCAAAATTGATATGTTGAAGTTCTTACCCCCAGCACCTCAGAATGTGACTATGTTCAGAGATAGGGCCTTTAAATAGCTGATTAGGTTAAAACAAGCCCACTGGTGTGTGCCCCGATCCAATCTGACTCTGATGTCCTTATAAAAAGAAGAAATGTGGGTGCAGACATGCACACACACAGAAGCATCACCATGTGAGGACACAGGGACAAGGCAGCCATCTGCAAGCCAAGGAGAGAGGCCTCAGAAGAGATCAACTCTGGCTACTCCTTGATGTTGGACTTCCAGCCTCCAGAACCCTGAGTAAATACGTTTCTGTTGTTTAAACCACCCAGTCTGTCTTATTTTATTATGGCAGCCCTAGCAGACTAGCACAACAAATGATGAGCCAATGTTAGAGCAATATTAGAATCCCAGCGCGTTATCTGACACTTAAACCAGAGATTCTATATTTTAAATACAAATATTTTAATTTAAGTCATACCACTATTTCTTAATTCTAGCTAAGAGATCATTTTTGGGTAGAATGGCATGAAGCCAATTTAATTTCTTAGTTAATTTTCTATAGAGATCAACAGAACTGTTTCTTATTTTCTTTTTTTCTTTTTTATATTTTAACTTTAATTCAGCTGAAGTGGTCACAGAAGTTTCTTCTATTAGCTGCCCAGAATGGCAGGCTGCACACTTCATCTTTTTTAAAGAAATGCATTTAATTTCCTGCCAAATATAAGACCCCTACCTTTTTAAAAACAGTCCCTCTAGGTTAAAGTCATCAGATATTTTTGGGAAACAGTAAGATATGTACTAGTATATGATTTTTCATAAATTTGTGAAGTATTTCTCATAGTTACTAATATAGTCCAAAGGCTTAATTTCAAGTATATTCAGTGCAGCCTGTGAGCTGGTGCAAGTACAGCTCAGAACCCTCCATTCCGTCATCCCACACACCACACCTACGCATCCCCAGTTCTAAACAAACTTTAGAAAGGACGACTTTTTTCAGAGTGAATCTTCTTCCATCCGTGGCAGCCTCTTCTTAGGCAAATCTCCAGGCACTGTGGAAATAGTGGTAATTGCGAATGACTACCCTAGAATGACCTTCTCTATAATTATATCTCAGTACAATATGCAGGGCTACTGGAAGAAATATAGTTCAACAAGCTCCACATAAAGTCGGTTCTCCACAGACATGCTTGCCATTCCATACTCCCTGCCTCTGGCCATGTTCTGTCTTTTGCCTGGAAAAGAAATCTCCTCCCAGCCTCTGCCTGCTGAGATGAGACGTCCTCCAAGACCAACACCACTTCTGTAGCAACTTCCCAGATCCCTTGCTGTCAGAACCAATAAAAACCTCAAAACCTTTTATTATCATTCTTGTTCAATGCCTGTATTGCCCACTAAACTGACCACAGAGCAAGTACCACAGTGCCTAGTACATACTGAGTGGAAAAAAAGATACTCAATATTTTGTAGGAAACTATTGATCAGATGTCAACAAGATATTCTTTAGTTGTCAGCCTTTCTGCACTACCTAAACCCCATGAAAGCAGCAGTCTTAACTGTCTCGCTAATTAGTCAGGAAATGGCACTAGTAGGCACTAAATAAATATTGATTGAATAAATAATGATTGGATGAATGAATGAATGAATGAATGAGGGACCAAACCAGGGATAATCTTCATTAAATGGGGCCATCAGATCTTTTTTCAAGCTGATCTCACACCCTAAGATTTAAAATACCTTACCCCAGATTTCAATAATAAAGTTGTTCTTTCCCAAGATCATATATATAATATGTATATCTCATGTATATCATGATATCACATGTTGCACACACAACATATTAATGTCAAATTTTGAGGGTTGTTTAAAGAACAGATCTATTTTTTCTTCATTTCCGTTAGACCAATTTCAATCATTTTCTTTCTCTGTAAGGGTTTTTGTCCAGGTCATTTCTCTCCTAATTTTCCCATGACATTAGGGTCATCTATTTTGTAACATTTAAAGATTTCATCTATCTCACTGACAACAGTCTCTCCTGGATGAAGGTATCACCAAGCCAAATGACCTTAGTAATACTAACAGCTCCACTACAGAACATGAACCCCAGCCAGGGACTGGGGTTACCCAAAGGTCGGGGAGCAACTAAGCCAATGTTCCTAGCCAGTTGTTTTTACTGCCCATTAGAACATGGGTGTTAATCCTGCCAGGGACCTGAGAGAGGAGACACCAAAAGGTAACCCAAACATTACTCTACTTGTATTCACCTTGTTTACTTACAGAGTGTTTGTAATGACTAAGATTCTAGAATTATATATATTAATGCAAGAAAGTGCCATAGAGACAGTTTAATCCAGGGGTCAAAAACTCAAAGGTCTATAGTGGCCAGACAGGTTATTTAATTGAAAGAAGATAGTAAGGAGCCTAGAGAGAACAGCAAGTAGTCTCATCCAGAAAGAAGAGCAGATACTCAGCTCAACCAAGCTATTGCCAATTGGTATCTAAGGCCCAATGTGCCTGGCCTTCTGGGTTTTTTCCCAAAACGAAAAGGTGACTATTCACATTTTTTTGTGCCATCTCTCAGTTGGTTGGAGCACTGTCCCATACACCATAAGGCTGCAGGTTCAATTCAGTAAGGACACATACCTAGGTTATAGGTTATAGGTTTGATCCCTGGTCTGGGCACAAACGGGAGGCAACGGAGCAATGTTTCTCTCTCACCTCCCTCTTTCTCTTCCTCTCCCCCTCCTTCCTCTCTCTCTAAAATCAGTAAAGATATCTTCGGGTGAGGATTCATAAAAATAAAATAAAAATAGAAAACTTATGACAAAATACACCTATAAAATTTACTGTCATAACCATTTTCAAGTGCACAGTTCACTAATGCTAAGTCCACTCACATTGTTGTGCAACCAATTTCCAACACTCATTTCATCTTGCAAAACTAAAACAAAAATACCCATTAAACAACTCACCACTCCCCATTTCCCCCAGTCCTTGGTAACAACACTTCTACTTTCTGTCTCTACAAATTTGACTACTCTAGGTATCTCTATATGTGCAATTACACACTATTTGCATTTTGAGATTGACTTATTTTATTTAGTATGATGTCCCTAGGTTCATCCATGTTGTAGCAGGTGTTAGAATTTCCTTCCTTTTTACAGCTGAGTAATATGCCATGTGTACATATATGACATTTCTATCCATTAATCTATTGCTGGACACTTGGATTTCTCTACCTCTTGGCTAGTAGAAATATTCATTGATGAATAACATTACAATGAACATGGGTGTAAAAAAGCTCTTCAAAACCCTGCTTTTAATTCTTTTTTATTATATTTTATTGATTATGTTATTACAGTTGTTCCATTTCTCCCCCATCACTCCCCTCCACCCTGCACACCCCCTCCCACCCACATTCCCCCCATTTAGCTCATGTCCATGTGTCATAAGTTCTTTAGCTTCTATATTTCCCACACTATTCTTGCCTTCCCCCTGTCCATTTTCTACCTACTGTCTATGCTACTTAATCCCTGTACCTTTTCCCCCCCTCTCCTCCTCCCACTCCCCTGTTGCTAACCCTCCATGTAATCTCCATTTCTGTGGTTCCACTACTGTTCTAGTTGTTTGCTTAGTTTGCTTTTGTTTTAGGTGTGGTTGCTAATAACTGTAAGTTTGCTGTCTTTTTACTGTCCTATTTTTTATCTTCTTTTTCTTAGATAAGTCCCTTTAACATTTCATAGAATAAGGGCTTGGTGATGATGAACTCCTTTAACTTGACCTTTTCTGGGAAGCGCTTTATCTGCCCTTCCATTCTAAATGACAGCTTCACTGGATAGAACAATCTTGGATGTAGTCCTTGCCTTTCATGACTTGGAATACTTCTTTCCAGCTCCTTCTTGCCTGTAAGGTCTCTTTTGAGAAATCTGCTGATAGTCTGATGGGAACTCCTTTGTAGGTGACTATCCCCTTATCCCTTGCTGCTTCTAGAATTCTCTCCTTCATTTTAATCTTGGCTAATGGAATTATGATGTGCCTTGGTGTGTTCCTCCTTGGGTCCAACTTCTTTGGGACTCTCTGAGCTTCCTAGACTTCCTGGAAGTCTATTTCCTTTGCGAGATTGAGGAAGTTCTCCTTTATTATTTGTTCAAATAAGCTTTCCACTTGTTGCTCTTCTTCTTCCCCTTCTGGTACCCCTATAATTCAGATGTTGGGATGTTTAAAGATGTCCTGGAGGTTCCTAAGCCTCTCCTCATTTTTTTGGATTCTTGTTTCTTCCTTCTTTAATGCTTGGTTGCTTCTTTTTTCCTACTGGTCCACTCCATTGATTTGAGTCCCAGTTTTCCTCCCTTCACTATTGGTTCCCTGTGCATTTTCCTTCATTTCACTTATTGTAGCCTTCATTTGTTTATCTAATTTGTGACCAAAATCAACCAAGTCTGTGAGCATCCTGATCACCAGTGCTTTGAACTGTGCATCTGACAGGTTGACCATCTTTGGTCATTTAGATGAATCGGCTCTGGGGCTTTGATCTGTTCTCCTGTTTGAGCCATTTGGGTGGGGGGGTTGGTCTGGTCATGGCTATTAGGTAGTGAGGGGCAGAGTCTTAGGTGTTCCCCAGGGTGGGGCAGCCCAGGTGCTGGGTTGTGACGCTGTATGTGGGGGCTGGGTCTCAGTGTTTTTAGGTTTTATTTCCCAGCACTAAGGCCCTGGTTTACGAGTTCTGTCTTGTTCCCCATATTCGCCTGGATTATCTGTGCGTGAATGTGGGACCACCTGGTCAGCCAGCCGCTTGTGTCTGGGGTCTGCTAGCAGCTGCCTGCATGCCTGGGGCCTGCTAGCCGGCACCTGCTGGCCAGGTCCACCAACCTACACTTCCTCCCACCACAACTCCGCCCCTCTTAATGGTCTGGATGAATGGTTGTCGGGCCTCTGTACAGTTCAATTTTCTCTCAGTTCTGATTGTTTTCTTGTTTCTAAATCCTTGTTGTCCTTAATTTTGGTTGTGCAAGGAGGCACAGTGTGTCCACCTACACCTCCATCTTGGCCAGAAGTCCTTTTAATTCTCTTGGGTATATACCCATAAGTGGAATTACTAGATCATACAGTAATTCTATTTTTAATTTTTGAGAAGCTACCATACTGTTTTCCATAACAACTGTACCATTTTAAACTTCCGCCAATAGTGCATAAGCGTTCAAATTTCCCTACATCCTTGACAACATTTCTTATTTTCTGTTGTTATGAGGTGATAGGTCATTGTGATTTCTATTTTCATTTTCTCCAATGATTAGTGTGATGTTAAGCATTTTTTCATATGTTCATTAGCCATTTATATCTCTTCTTTTGAGAAACATCTATTCAAGTCCCTTGCTCATTTTTTAAATCAGGTTGTTTGTTTTATTGTTATCGAGTCAATAGTGATGTCCAAAATGATGTCCAAAATAGTTAAAATTCTGCGATATACAACAACAACAACACTATACAGACAAAATGTATGCTTTCAAACAGTATACGGACCAGAGACCTGCACTTGGTGATTTGATACAAGTCCAACACCCTCACCTTGCAGATGAGGAAGCCAAACCTAGGTCATAAAGTCAGCATGCCCAAGGTTGCAGGTGGCTGTCCAGTGTCTAAGGTAGACCTGCAGCCAAAGTGCTCTAACTCACAGGCTTTGGGGGTACCTCTTAAAACACTCACCAGAGACAAAACCTTTGATTTTTAGGAGGTTCACGCTCACCAAAAATTCATAATTAGACTTGGTGACTGGTGGGGGAAAATACAAAAGGCAATAACTCAAAAAAGATAAATATATGAGGTGATGACTATGTTGATTAACTAGATGGGAGGAATCTTTTCACAATGTACAAACACAACAAATCACCACAGTTAACACTTGAGAATTGCTACTATGAGAATTGCTACTTGCCACTTCCTTGGTGGCTAGGGGCTGGGGTGGTACAGAGGGAAGTTTGAAAGGCTTATTGATACTTGAAAAAGCACTTGGGGGATCCTTAAATGAAGCTGCCTGCTACACCAACGGCCTGCTACCTGTTGTTGGATTACATATTTGGGGGGTGAGTGTTGATGGTTTCGTGACTCAACCACGATTTAAGCCAGTCTGGATGATGTTGTTTTTAATGCCAGGGCTGGAG
Organism: Anoura caudifer; assembly: GCA_004027475.1. Lineage (NCBI taxonomy): Eukaryota > Metazoa > Chordata > Mammalia > Chiroptera > Phyllostomidae > Anoura > Anoura caudifer. Next base: position 73,449 of record PVKU01006486.1, read on the forward strand.
CTGGCCTTGCTCAGTCTCTTCCCTGAAATAAACTTAGGAGACAGTGTTTGACAAGTTTTTGCCATTGCCCATGAACGGCCCAGGGTGGACCATTTATTAGAAAGGTGTGCCCAAGTTTGCAAGTCTTCTAATTTACATGGCCTGATATGTTATCAGGAGTCAGTCAGAAATGAGGCTTTAATTATTTTATTATTATTAGTTTATTACTTATTATTTTGTTAATAGTCTCCTAGATCAGGGCAAAGGCAATGTCTCACTCATCTTCATATTCTCAGAACCTAAGACAGGGCTGGGCCCCTAGTTAATTCCCAATCACCCTGTAGTTCATTCATTCATTTGAATGCTGATTGAATACACAAGGTATGCAAGGCATTTTCCCAGGGACTTGGGGACTGCAGGGAATAAGCCAAGTCAGGCCCTTGACCTCAGGGTGCTTCTAGCTTAGAGGAGCTTCATGTCCTGCAGGAAGCTTCCTTTTCTCCACTGCCTCTCCCTGATGCTCGCTGAAGACCCAGTGCCTAGCCAAACAACCACACTTACTACAGGATACTGTAATTACCTATATGGATTTCTTGAGCACAGGACTGTGAATTATTCATCTTTATGACTCCAGTGCCTAAAACAGAGCTTGGTTTTTTGAAGGTGTTCCACAGATGAGGGGTAATCACTGAACCCACACTTCCCTTCTGACTTCCACTGAGGCAAAGACTGGCAGTATGGAATGCATGATGTTGCTCCTTGGTTTATAGTGCTTACTAACCAGCTGCTTCCTAATTGCCCATTTACTGACCTGACTCCCCTACTGTACTGTAAGGTGCTTAAGAGCACAGGACCACACCTTATTTACTGCTGTATCCCAATACACAGCAACAGTAACTGCTCATAATTGTTTGTTAGAGTATTGGACAAACCAGTTGGATTATGAATAAATGAAGATGCTTAGATATAAAAGTGAAACCCAATCATACACATAATGACTGACTCCTAAAGAGTGATATGTAATTATTCTGATAGCTCTGATCTGTTGTCGAAGTGTTGGTGATGGTACTCCTAACTTACAACAAAACCTTACCAGAGAGATACAGAAAAACCTGTCAACAGTTGAACCATTATGCTTTCCATTCTCATCTCATGCAGTGAAAACACTTCCACACATCTTCGCTTAACCAACTCATGGATTAATGTAGGTCTCAGTTTCCTCTCTGAAACATACTGAAGGAGTACAGCTGGAAGGGTCTTCATTTGTACGTGTGAACACCTCCGCTCCCACCAGCTGAGCTTATGCTTTCTGAGACCCAGCTGACTGTGTTCCCACTCCCATTTATGTCCATTGTGATTGTTATTGGAATTTTGCAGTTTGATTCAATATTGTATAAGCCAATGAACTAAGGATGCAAAACAAGAGATGTCATTTTTACAAAAATTAAGTTGAATGTATTGGGAAAGCTGATAAAAGAAATCATTAAAAAATACTGTCCAATTAGGTGTGAGCTAATAAACTCTAAAAGTTTGGAGAGGGGAATTCTACACTCAAAACTGGAAAATGCGGCTAATGCATTATGAAAAGAGTTTATGCAAAAAAGACAAAGTAGAAGTTGAATCAGCTGACCCATCTGAAAGGTTACCTTAGCTTTGAGGCCCAAACCAAAACTAGACAAAAGATTCTACCTTATATGTTATGAAATGTATGAAAATATTTGTTTTGTAGGTATCATATTCTTTATGATTATACACTTTTTTAATTAAATATTTTATTGTTGTTCTGTTAAATTTGTTTTTCAGTCTACTGGTTAGAATGGTTTATGAATCTGGCAAACATTTTCTACTGTATGTTGGATTATTCAAAGTCTCCATCAGAAAATAGTAACTCACCAGGAGGGTCCCTGTAATCCCATCCTCCTGGCCTCCCACCCCAAGGAGCAGAGTCCTGTAGGATGGGTCTGGCCACACTTCCGTCTCATCATTTTCTCTAACATCCTGAATCAGGTAGGAGAATCTAACCAACTGTAAGGGATTTAGGTGTCTCTTACCAAATCTTTCTAAAAGGATTTTGTATTCTAACATTATACTGGAAACAAGAGACCATTTTTCTTAAACAGAAGCTCTCTCTGGAGAAAGGGAGATTGGAAAACTGACTTTTACTGAGCGAGTTCTGAGACCAAGTGCTTTTCACCTGTAATCTCACACAATCTTCATGAACACCCTGGGAGCTCAAGTTCACAGGTCTTTACAGATGAGGAAACTGAGTCCCTGAGAGGTTAAACAAGGTCATACAGCCAATACCGGACAAGTGGCTTTCAACCCACTTTGCAAGCCACCATTTTACCTCTGTTGATTTGCCCCAGAACTGAAATCCTATTTTTTTCAGAAATAAAACAATATTGTGTCTATGTGTTGTGTTTCTTTCTAAGATGCTCCAGCCACTTAAAGAGAGGTTTTTTCTGTTTGTTTGTTTCATGGTTGGTATGTGTCCAAGCTGAGCAGCTCCTCTGCCTTTCTCCAATGTTGGCTGGAGCTGCCCAGACCCCTGTGCACCACACTAGGCGATGTTCCAGCTATACCTGAGTTCTCCAGGCTACCTACCTTCCACTGTCCCTCTTTCTCTCTCTCTTTCTCACCCCCCCCCGACAAGGGGTTGAATTTCACCCTTTCCCCCAAAGATATTCAAATCCTGTGAATGTGACTTTATTTGGAAATAGGATCCTTGAAGATGATCAAGTTAAAATGAGGTCATTAGGTTGAGCCTAATCTATTATGATGGGTGTTCTTATAAAAACAGGAAATTTGGACGTAGAGGGAGGATAATGTGAAGATACAATGAAGATGTCATCTGCAAGCCAAGGGACAACAAAGGTACCAGAAGCTAGGAGAGGGGCATGGAACTGATTCCCCCTCACAGACCTCAAAAGGAACCAACCTCTGGGCACCTGGATTTCAGGCTTTTAGCCTCTAGAACTCTGACACAATAAACTTCTATTGTTCAAGCCTCCCAGGGTGTGCTCTCTTGTTACAGCAGCCCCAGGCCTCTGATTCATACTCCCTTTTTCTCTCTCTGTCTTCCTCTGGTCCAGTTTCTATGGATCCCAGCCTGGCCTGGATTCTCTGGCTGTCTTGGGCAGGTTTGCTTTCCCTCAGGGACAGGACCTCTTGGTCTCCCCACCTTGGAGCACAGTCAGTCCCAGGGAGATCTGCTCCTGCCCACCGACATCCCAAGCTCCCAATATGCCAAAGTCTAACTTTGACCCAGCTACCCAGGCCCCCAGTTGGGGAAGGGGGAGCCAGGCAAGGAGAGATTTGGCAGTAATAGAAGGATCACTTGTTTTTGTTGTTGTTGTTTTGTTTTGATTTGTTTATTTTGTCAACTAAACAGAATTGCAGTACAAGGCAGACACCTCTGTATAGAATGCTGCTTTCCCGTGCAGTTTAAGAGAAAGACTGTTATCTTGGCTATTCTTTGTTGACTTAATGCCTTCTATTTCCTGCCTTTTGTTTCTATCACATGGTCAGGTTCCAGCAAAGCCTTTCCCTGAAATGGCCAGGAGAATCATACAATTACTCTAAAACTGCAAAGTGCTCATTAAGTTGATAGGGGACTTAAGAGCTGGGAAATTTTAGTTTAAGTAATAGCTAATAAGTTTAGTAATCAATGCTTGCAAAAGCTTTTGTTCCAGGAACCGAAGGTATGACCCACCCTGACTCCAGGAGACCATAAGCAGTTCCACCTTTGAGCCTCAGGAGGACTGCAGGCAATCCAGATGGAATCTGAGCCATTGTGCTCCAGGGTGAGATGACCACCGCCCAGAGTGAAATGCTGAAGCTGGTTTTTTATTCCAATTAACTTTTCCTTGAATTCCAATCCTCTTACCTACTTTGTTCACTTTATAAAAAGGGCCACCTTAAAATGGAATTTAAGATGGTCTGTTAGGGTATGAACCCACCATCTTCTTAGATCACTGGCCATCTGAATAAAGCTCCCATAAAGATTCAATCGCTGTCATTGCTTATTGGGTCTAGTAGTGACAGGCAGCCTGAAGGCTGGTGTCTTTTCCAGTTTCAAAGTGTTCATCACAAAAACCTTTGGTGTTAACTTGAGTGAACCCCTCAGACATTCTTACTGAAGTCAGAATGAGGTACATGTCATTGCCACACATCACCTCACATTGGGTTTTTGTATTTAATTGTTTATTATTTGAAAGATGCCTGAAGGGGGATGTTTTTAATGCCTCTTTTTCAACACACTGGAAATCCACATCCCTAGCTATTTTCAATGGTACCATGTACTGTTCTGGTTTATTTCATTAACAAATTTTAATCAAGCACCTACAAAGTGGCAGGCATCGTTTTAGGCACAGTGGCAAATGAAAGAAAGCCTCTTCTCTCCTAGAAGGCTTATATCAGAGGTAGATAATAAACAAAAATACATAAAGTTTAATTTCATGTCATAAGTATAATGGAGAAAAATGAAGTTACAAGTATTTGTTCAGTATCTGTCTTCTCTTTAGTCATAACATCCCACTCTATGTTAGCACTAGTTAATAGTAATCATTCGGTGGAGTTGTTGGATGAAAGAATGGGTGGAAAGGTGAATGGATGGATTTCATGAATGGATGGATAGTCTAATAGATGAATAGATCTCAGCTTTCATTTTGGGCTCCAACAAAGCCATGTGAATCCTTCACTGAAAATCCCTTGGCTCAAACATACATTTACTGAGTCCCATTGTGTGCCAGACACCAACTAGGCACTGGAACCAAAGGTGGATATCTTCGCCCTCGGGGATCTCACCCACAGATTTCTAAAGAAACAAGGACTTTCTCCTGGAGGTATACATGTGGTGCTCCGTGCTTAACTGGGGGTGCTGGGGAGATGGTGGTGCAAGAAAAGGGTCCCAAAGGAAGTACAACTTCAATGCATCTTGAAGACTGCCAGTTCCAGAAAAGACGTTCCAGGCAGGTTGGGTGGGGTGGTGACATGGGGATACAAAAGTCACGGGACACCAAGACAGCCTTTTGTTAGGACAGGAACACAGAGAGCAGTGACAGCAATGAGACTGGAAAGTGAGGCAGGAGCCAAAAGTTGATCTGCCTCATCTGCATATGTCAGCTCTTTCAGGGCGGAAATCTATTGAGCTTATCAGACAGGTTTTAAAGGTCAGCAAAGCTCTATGATTAGGGACATTGAAGTGGTTAAATGAGTTGCTGCCTAGAAACCTTGTTTGGCACAAAAGCATCTTTTTTTTTTTCACGCTCTGCTTTGTTTCCATCCGGGGGTATCAGATTCCGTGTCCTCCTGTGACTCAGGACTGCACGCAGACTGTCCTCTGAACACGTGAGGCAGGCCAAGCGGTCCATTCCTTGGTAAGTGTGCTAATCCCCAGTTCAAACGCTCACTGCTCCGCAAGTGCTGCGCCTCAGCGCCACGAACTTGCTCTGCTGGTTTATGCTTGTTCCTTCAGAAAGGAAAAACATACAGACACTGAAGGAGAGGAGGGGAGTGTTCTGCAGATTCTTAGTGAGCTGCCTGCAGAAAAATGCAACCTATCCTAAAGCGCGTTTATACCTTTGAATTCACAAAAGAAAGAGTTTTAACGAATTTTATTTACTTGGGAACACCCAAGTTTAATTGTGCCCAGTATTTATGATCATGGTATTTTTTTTCAATCTAAAAGAAATATATATGATAAAGAAGGAAAAAAAGAAAAAGAAAAGCTAAAAATTAAAAAAATAAACATATACACTGCAGAAAATGTAGAAATTAGAGGAAATACAAAGAGTAAAGTTAAAATCACAGTAAATCAATCACTTAGGACCTTTGTTAATATTTTTTCATATTTCCTTCTAGTTTTTTTTCTATGAACACATACACTCACATACCTACAAAAATTCATCTATTCAGCACCTACCACAGTGTCTGAAACATCTATGTGTTAATAAATGTTCGGTGAATGAAGGAATGTAATTTTATTTTTCCAATTTTATTCTAAATGTAACACATTTAGAATGGTAGTTATATACAGTATGGTATTTTGCTTTTTAAAATTTTGCTCAATATAGTAAGTGTATTTTCCTATGCCATTGTAAAGCATTTTTTAATGAATGGTCAAATACTATTTTCTGGAATAATGCTGACCTGAACATCAAGTACATAATCCTACATCTGCATCTCTGAAGATTCCTTTGGTTAGATTTCTAGACTCCTGGTGTCATTCAATGTCAAGGAATTGAAGTGATTCAATGAACTTTCCAAGCTGAAGTGATTCTTGGGAAGCTGACATCTGAGAGCTCCCTGGCACCTGGTAGGCAGTAACTTCCCTGTCTGCTAAGTGACATGCCCTCTTTGATGGGTGACTTGCCTTTGTCCATGGGCCTTGACCCATAATCCCCTCAGACTCAGGATAACCTCCCTCCTTCTCAGCTTGCTTGAGCAAACCCTGGGCTGAACCTCACTGGAGCAAGTTCACCCAGCTGCTGTGGTTCTTCTCAAAGGCTCAAAGGAAAGATCTAATCTTCAGTATTGCATTCCAGTTAATTTTCACTTAAGCGTTATCTTTACTGTTTTCCTACATTCTATAACCATATTTATTCTAAAGAAGTTCTGTATCATGAAGCTTGCTCTTTCTTTCTTTCCGATGGTGTGCAGTTTGAGGTGGGAATTTGACGGGATGGCTTTGCTCCCCTCTAGGACAACATCACTTGCAGAAAGCAACCTTGTTTGAATTGTGTTCTGTCTTTGGTGGCACCATGATCTATACAGTTCCAACTGCACTCACCAAACTTGTGCACAGTACTGTGCTATGCCCTGGAATGGATTTTTTTTTAAGATTAAAACTGTCTTACAGAATTCAGATTCACCACTGTGATGTCTTTGCCCAACAGTTACTTCCCTGGAAGTCTTTCCTGACTATCTTATTTACATTTACAACCCACTTTTCTCTTCTATTTAATTCTTTTCCCAGTGGTTATCACCATGTCACCAACTATGTATTTTACTGATCTGTCTTAACTGTCTGTCTCACCACACTAGAAGCATAACACATGACAAAGCAGTTCATTGACTCATTCACTCATTCCTTTCGTAGTTAATGAACACCTTCAGGTGTCTAGAATTGCGACAAGCATGGGGTGGGGGACACACACAACAAAGACTGCTTTCCAGGAGCTTGAATCAGAAACATCAAACAGTAAAGCAAAGATGTAAAGCAGGCTGTAATTTTAAAATACCAAAAGAAATGAGGTAGGACAAAATAGTTATGCTCTGAAGGAAGTGAAGAGAACAGACTGTGTGAAGGTAAGAGCTGGTAAGACGTAGATGAGGTTTAAAGACGGGTTGTAATTTGATGGAGGAATTTAAGGTAAAAACCTTTGGCTCATCCTATAAGCAGTGCAGTTTTTAAGCAAAAGAGTGAGTGCCATGATGAAAATGGTTTATAGGCCTCTCTGGCTCGGTTGGAGCATTGCCCTGTGCACCAGAAGGTCATGGTTCGGTTCGATTCCCACTCTGGGCAGGTACCCAGCTTGTGGTCTGATCCCTGGTCGAGGAGTATAGGAGGCAACCAATCAATTTTTCTCTCTTACATCTCTCTCTCTCTCTATCTCTCTCTCTCTCTCTCTCATCAATAAACATATCCTCGAGTGAGGATTTTAAAAAAAAAGAAGAAGAAAAAAGTGGTTTCTAAAGATTACTGGTGGGAAAAGAATGAAAATGTAACACCATGTTAATAGGTCAGATGACAGGAAACTGATCAAAGAGGTCAGTCAGGCCTGAGAAGGGGAGGGAACTATAGGAAGGCAATAAAGGAAAAGGATGAAATTGCGGAGGATGCACTGCAGAGGCATAGCTACAAAAGACCCAGTCAAAATTCATTAGCCTCCAATCAGGCAATTCTCAAAAGAAAATGTTGAAAGTATCAGCCTTAAAGAGGACCTGTCAGTGGGCTATAGGAGATGAAGCATTGGCTGCCTGAACAGAGAGAAGATGGGTGGCATAAAGACAGCTGCGACAGCCTATGCTAAGTTAAACCAATGTAAAGAACCCAGATAAAGAGAAATGAAAATGAGATGAGGGCTCTGACTGGTGTACCTCAGTGGCTTGAGTGTGGGCTTGTAAACCAAAGGGTCACCAGTTCAATTCTCAGTCAGGGAACATGCCTGGGTTGCAGGCCGGGTCCCCAGTGGGGAACGCATGAGAGGCAACCACACATTGATGTTTCTCTCTCCCTCCCTTCTCTCTAAAAATGAATAAATAAAATCTTTAAAAAAATCAGAAAAGGGAAAATATGAGTCACTATTGTAGACAAATCCCATATGAGTTATGCTGTTAATTTACTTAAAGGAGATGGCTGGACCCCTGCCTAATTTATTACTGTCCTGCCATTCAGAGTCAGGGCCCGCCTTAGGTTTCTAAGCAACTCCGAGGGGAAATGTCAGATTATGTCAAATTTCCTGGTTAGGTCATGTGACCCAAGCACATCCCACTGAAAATAATTCAAATGCTCAAAACTCATTTACCCTAGACCATAGCTGCCAGTTTTGTTTCCTCCCTGCTCACAGCAGAAGGATGGGTGGGCCTTCCTCTATATGTAGGCAGTATGGTAGGAGTTCTAGAAATAAGAAAGAACAATATAAAGGGTGGGAGAAGATTTGGAAGAGAACTGTAATCTGGTATTTCAGATTCTCTCTCATTGTACTATGTACTTCCCAGATTTTTTCTATGAAGGAAGGAAAATAGCAAAGCACTTAAAAAGAAGCATTTAAACTTCTCTGGTAAGTAAGCAGTCTCTGAGTCAGCAAACTCATCTAATAAACTGAGTAGCATTTGGGATAACATTACAGGACTGAAAAAGTATGGATGGAGTCAGGAGCCAGAGTGGTTTATGCTCTGAAGAGGAAAACATAATTATATTAAAAAGCTGTAATTAACTTTTTTTTAGGAGGAATCACGATGGGCCAAGCCCTGTAGGAATGATCATTACCCCCATTGTACAGATGAGAAAACTGAGGATTTAAGTTCGGTCACACAACTATGAACACCATTATGGACCAGTTCCATGGACCTGTCAGAGTACAAGAAAGCAGCTGGTCAGAAAAGTGGAGGCAGCAAGCAGCAAACACCAGCATTAGAGCAACAAGGTATTTCCCTAGGGCACTTCTCTGAACAGGCAGACAGAAAAAAACTAATACAAGAAGAGACTGCTCACTACAGAAGGGAGAATTTGCCAAATGCAATGTGGTATCCTGAATTGGATACTGAAACAGAAAAAAGAGATTAGTGACATATCACAAAAGTCTGCGGTTCAGTTAATAGAAAGGTACTAATGTTGGCTACTTAGTGGTGATAAATGTACTACATTAATGTGAGATGCAGGTAAAGGATGTAAGGGAACTCCTTGTATTATCTTGAAACTTTTTTGTAAATCTGAAATTAATTTAATTTATATCAAAATCAAAAAGTTACTTTAATTTTTTTTAAAGAGTATTTGTGACATATTTACAAACATGCTTCAGAACAGTGCCATTTAAGATGAAAACGTCAAAAGTAGCACTGGGTTTCTGTGAATGGTTGTATTTCTTGGCAGACAAGATTACTGATGTCAATCACAGCAACCAACATTACTGAGCACTTATAACAATCTCTCTTTCACCCAAAGGGCATTACATACATGCTTGCATGTCATCTTCAAGACAACGCTTATGAACCAAGTAGGTGCTATTATTTACCCCAATTTACAGAGGAGAGGAGCTCTTAGAATCTTGTAGGTGATCAAAAATTAGATCTTTTTTTATTCTAGAGGCTAAGAAACTGTCCCAGCTTGTCAACAAAGTCACTATTCAAATCCAGACCTAAAAGTCTTCCAATCCCAACCTTGTTGTTTACTAACTTGATGAAAAAGGGCTGAAAATTACCTTTCTAAAGAATCCTTGGACATACCTCTAGCTAGATACAAGAGCCAAATAAGAGCAAGCAGAGATAGATAATCAGGGAATGGTTGGCCCCCAGTAACTATGGGAGCCACTAAAAAAAGAGTGTTTCCAGATCTCCCTTGGGGTCAAATGACCACAGCTCATTGGACCAGGCGGATTCCTATAACAACAAGCATTTCTTTAGGAGGCAAAGGTGGAAGGGGCAAATCATGAAGACAGCCTTTTGATGAAGGATGCCCAGGATGAAAATGATGGCAGGGAGAGGGGGAAAGCTGGTGGTCAGCAGCCCTTTCCCATTCGCATTTAATGCCACCCCACAGACCTTTATTTATTAGCATTGTCTTAGTGTCAGGGATGACAATAAACTCTGGGAAAGATAAAAAGGTAAAAAGTGAAGCAATGCCTAACTTCAGTGAGTTTACATCTAGGAGTGTAGTTTACCAGAAGAAAATACAGCAAACATGTGGCACAATGGACTCCTTGCTCTGCCCCTGGCATAATTTGCCAACTATCTTCGGACCTCAGTAAGAATATGGTAACTACTATCTGTCTGGGAAGATTGTTGTAAGGATTAAAAATGAGGTGCCTATAGTGATATCTTACACAGAAATTAAAGAGGTTTCATCATAAACCAATTTTGTTTCCTTTTTTCTCCTCTTTTTTTTTTTTTTTGTCCCACTTTTCATTTCAAACTACACCTTGGCTTCAACTGTTACAGCAAAAGAAAGCCACAGCAGACAAACAGAAAGTATTTGGGGCTTGCAAGATTGCAGTAGCCCAGGTCCAAGCAGTATAATGACTCCTGGAGAGGAGGGGGTCAAGAATGAACTTTAGACCCTTGCCTCATTATTATCTTACCCACCAGCCTCCAGCCTAGGCCCAAAGATGGAAGTGATCAAATCCAGACTACACGGTGTTGACACAAAGCTGCTTAGAGCCTGAAAAAGTTGAAGCCCTTTTCTAATCCATCTACCCAGTCCTGGAGCAGCTTCTAATTTGCACAAGAAATCTGCCAGCCTTGCCCTTGCCCACCCCCATAGCTGCCTAAAATGTGACACCCTTGCACTTCTCAGTCCCAAACAGGTCAAGAAAACAATAAAACCCTAAGCCTGTAGGCATATCATTTATTCAGCAAATATTTATTCAGCCCCTACTGTGTGCTCTGGAACATTTTCTTTTTCCTGGATTCCCGGGGCTGCCTTTAATCTATTCCACTCTTGCTGGCCCTATAAACCTCTAGTTTATAATCTGTCTACTGTTCTTTAGCAATGTCCCACCTCTAACATGCAGATGGCCATCATTTTCCTCTAGAATAGAGTGCCGTTCTACCCTCCCCTGTCCCATAAGCTTTATACCTTCCTTCCTGGTTTAATTGAAAGCCTTTAATTCCTTCATTGTTCAGCTCCTGTGGCTTCTCTTCCCAAATATCCTATAACCAAATTCATCTACACAGAGGCCCAGAAGAAATCTGAAGGGGCCAAAAGAATGTGACTCATTTTTCTGTGTAATCTAATTCTGTAAAAATAATAATACTAACAGTAACAGCTAGCACTTGACACTGAGATTAGGGACAGTTTACAGTTCTTAGTAATGACCAAGTTTAAGAACTGGCCATGGGAGTGAGTGGCATGAGGCACAGTCAGGGAAAGGTCATTGGGGAAGGGAAATTCAAAGAAAACCAAGACCAGATATTGAAAAAATAACCTATGAGGATAAAACAATCATCAAAAAGTATGACAGAGTAGTGGGGGAGACAGGTATCTGAAGCTAAAATTTTAAGGAATGAGGATATGTGTTTGAAAAAAGAGGCAGCAGAAGACAACGAGGTAGGGCATAGTCAGATGACTGGAGAGTCAAGACTTAGTGAGGAGAGATGATGACGGGGAGGAAAAATGGTCTGGAAACAGTAATGAGGATATCCCTTAGTCTGTTCAGGCTCCTATAACAAAAATAACCATAGACTAGGTGGCTTACAAACAACAAAAACTTATTTCCCACAGTTCTGGAGGCTAGAAGTCCACAATCAAAGTGCCAGCAGATTCAATGTCTCATGAAAGCTAGATTCCTCATTCATAGATGGCCATTTTCTCCTGTGTCCTCACCAGGCAGAAGGGGTAAGAGATCTCTCTGAGATCTCTTTTGTAAGGGCACTAATTTTGTTCCTAAGGGCCCACCCTCATAGCTTAAGCACCTCTGAAAGACCCCATCTTCTAATGCCGTCATATTGGGGATTAGGTTTCCATGTAGGAATTTGGGGTACACACACACTTAGTCTACAGTACCCACTCTGCTTTGTAAGCCCACTGTATGAACAGTGAAGGGGAGAAAATGGACACCACAAAGGAGCTAGTGTCCTTAGGGTCTTCACTGTAGCAAGAAGTTGAAGAAAATACTCAGAAAAGTAAGGTAAAGACGGGATGTGGTGAAGTCACTATGGAATAGTCTCAGAAGTTGGGGAAAGGTGAGACATGGGGTCAGAAAAAAGATATACAAGGCCGTGTGGAGATCAAAGTTCAAAAACAGGAGATAACGGGGTTGATATGAATGGGGGAAAAGGCATGATGGAATTAGGGCAGGACCTCAGGGCCAATGCCACAGCTGTGGGTGTTAGGAGCCAGGGGGTGCGTGTCTGCCAGGAACAAAGTCTTTGACCATTGCAGATTCATAATCTGTGGAGGAGACCCATATATAATGACAGAACACTGCACTGCAGATTGCCTTTGGAATTCAAAGATTATGGAAGCCTATTGAAGGGGCACCCAACTCAGACAGGGACAGCCAAGGAAGATTTGAGGGAAAGGGAGGTGGGAAAGGAGGAGAAAATGAGTCAAGAGGAGGGAGAAATGAAAGGGAGGGGAAAGTGAGGAGAGGGGAAGGGAAAAGACAATGGAAATAGAATTCCATAAAAGTATCACCACCACCAGAAAACAATTGAGATGCTTCTCCTGTGGCAATGAGTCTTTGTACTACACTGGATCTTAGCCAAAAGGCCAAGAAGCAATGCAATGAGTCTTTGTATAAATGGACCATAAGTTGAAAAATTGTGCAATATTTTATACTCACATTATTGAATAGTCTTTGATCTCACCAGAGTGAAATTTACTGTTTTTGGCTAGAAAACTTAGCAAGATTTACACAGCAAAGGGCATAATATTATCCTTAATGCAAGTTGCAAAATTCTAAATAAATGTAAGTTAGAGAATTTCTGAAGGTAAAAAAGTAGAAAACATTTTAAAGTTAAGAGTCTAATACATTTCTACCCTCTGTTACCTGAAATGTCTGAAATTATCTCCAGTATTTGTGGTGATGAGTACAGAGAAAAATTAAATTGATGGAAACTTCCCTGACACCCTATCTAAATTAGTCTTACTCCTTTTGTGTTAACCTTTTTTGAGTGCTTCAGTGTATCTCATGTAATCCTCAAAACAACTTGAAAGATCATCATTTCCATTTTATAGACAAGAAATCAAATGTTCAGAAAGACCAAATAACTTGCCAATGTCCCACAGCTAGTGAACAGCTGAAACAAATTCACAATTATCTGTTAGAGCAACTGCCTCTTCCTTTAAAAGAAAAAAACCCGAAATAGGTCAAAATGGGTTCATTTTTGCAAACCCACATCACCAAATCAAAACTTACTAACTAACGTAATTGCGGTTACAGCCTCTCTCTGGAGGGAAATTTTAAAAGCAATCAGTCTGGAATTTCCTGGTCAACACTAGTGAGGGAATCTTCCTGATAAGAAGACCATGCCTTCCCCCAAGGGAAGGGGTCCTAGCCTAGCCTAAAATATCCATTCGTTTTTGTGCAGCTCATCAGATTGCCCTTCTAGTTGCCGGATGGGATGCTGCCCGATTCTTGAATCACTTAATAAAGCCAATTAGATCTTCAAATTTACTCAGTGAAATTCTGTTCTTTAACATCCTTTACACTAGATGCAGTTACATTTTCAAGAGTTTTTAATTGCAAATAAATTATTTGTGTTGTCCACACTAGTCAGTTACCCACTTAACTTTTCCAGTAGTATTAAAGAAGACTAGTAATTTCAAGGAAGAAGTTTTTTTCCCAGTTGTTGATACATGAAGCAGAATATAATATGACAGAGAGGGATCTTCTCAGGAAATCCACAGATTACAGGCTAGTTTAGTCTGGCTGTGTTTAGTAGAAGAAATACATTGGAGACAGGATGGCAAGTTTGGCCAGCCAGGAAACGCAAATGGGAGCTCTCATTACCAAAGAGTCGGTGCTGAAAATAGGCTTAGTCTACAAAGCATCCTTGTTTCAAAAAACAAATAAAAAGGCATCTGTTTACCCGTAGGGATGAGCTACTATTCAAATGTAGAACACTTGCTCATCTTAATCTATGAGACCGTGTTTTACAAACACAACAGCATTCAATCAGGGTTATCTTCATAAGAAACATCACATCTGTAGAGAATTTTCTTAAGCATTTTTTTGAGCCAAACTGATAACAGGCCAGGGAGCAAGATTTCAAATGTTCTCTGGAGAATAACAATTCTGCAATTTATCTTATGAATTTGAAATTGAGAAGGGCACATAAGGAAGATTACGTGAAGGTGGGAGAAAGCAACGCAGGGATTGTGTTACGGATAGTCAAAATTATGTACTTTCTTGAGGGTGATTATGTCTTAGAAGAAGGGATCTAAAAGGGTGTTTCAGGCATTATAAGGAGGGTTGTGGAAAGAGGCATTTCACATATATGTTAGCCTAGGTACACAGAAACAATGGACAGGGCTTGCTTAAGGCAAAGACAAACATTTTACTAAAAAGTTATATGACTGATGTGTGACTACCCACTATAGACAGGTCATAACCTGTTCAGCTAGAAATTTATAGTTCCTTACAGCACCTCTTTTTTGTCCACAGGGGTGATTGGAGACAACAGTATATCAATCTATGAAATTCAGATAAAAAATTTGGAAAGCCCTAAGGCATGTCAGATGAAACCCAGGGTTTTGAGAAACACAGTTTTAAAACCTAAATAAATTAAAAAATTATTTACTTGTGTTGACAAAGAACATCCAAACTATTAAAAAAATCATACAAGAATTTATTTGAGCCAAATTTTTGAGGACATGCCCTTAAAGGAGATGTCAACAGATTGAGAAAATGGTCCAGAGAATGGTAGTTTTGCAGTTCATTTTATACATTTGGAATCAAAGGAGAAAATATAATGAAGGTACATAAAATTCATTGTGGTAGATTAGGAGGTGGGAGAAAGCAAAGTGGGGAATTCCCTGGGACTGGGTAAAAAGGAAAATGGAGAGATACATAATTTTACTTGGTGGGTATTGTGTTCGTAACATTTAACAACCACAGCAAATAGAGATGGTATGCAGGCAACAAGGCAACAATGGGGACTTTGGTGCATGCGCTCATCTGAGGATGGTCTGGGAAAGATTACTCTGTCATTTCAAAGGTATGTTATCCTAGATTCACAAGAACAACAGACGGGGCTTGCTTAAGGTAAAGACTGACCTTTGCAAAGGAAGCTATAGGCCTGGGATGTGACTACCCACCTTAACCTGACCAGTTAGGAATTTGTGACCAGACCATCCTTTGTGGTTGCTTTTGGTCACTGAGCTCGTCAGGCCTGCCATATAGCTTCTTTTTCATTCTCATCATTGCACAGTGGTCCTATCTAGTATTTATTTTTTTAATTATATTTTATTGATTATGATATTACAGTTGTCCCATTTTCCCCCCTTCATTACCCTCCACCCTGCACACCCCCTCCCACCCACATTCCCCCCTTTAGCTCATGCCCATGTGTCATAAGTTCTTTAGCTTCTACATTTCCCACACTATTCTTGCCCTCCCCCTGTCTATTTTCTACCCATCATCTATGCTACTTGTTCTATGTACCTTGTCCCCCCCTCTCCTCTTCCCACTCCCCTATTGCTAACCCTCCATGTGATCTCCATTTCTGTATTTCTGCTCTTGTTGTAGTGGTTTCCTTAGTTGGCTTTTGTTTTAGGTCTGGTTGTTAATACCTGTGAATTTGCTGTCTTTTTACTGTTCATCTTTTTTATCTTCTTTTTCTTAGATAAGTCCCTTTAACATTTCATATAATAAGGGCTTGGTGATGATGAACTCCTTTAACTTGACCTTATCTGAGAAGCACTTTATCTTCCCTTTCATTCTAAATGACAGCTTTGCTGGATAGAGCAATCTTGGATGTGGGTCTTTGATTTTCATGACTTGGAATACCTCTTGCCAGCCTCTTCTTGCCTGTAAGGTCTCTTTTGAGAAATCCGCTGACAGTCTGATTGGAACTCCTTTGTGGGTGACTGTCCCCTTGTCCCTTGCTGCTTCTAGAATTCTCTCCTTCATTTTAATCTTGGCTAATGGAATTACGATGTGCCTTGGTGTGTTCCTCCTTGGGTCCAACTTCTTTGGGACTCTCTGAGCTTCCTGGACTTCCTGGAAGACTATTTCCTTTGCCAGATTGGGGAAGTTCTCCTTTATTATTTGTTCAAATAAGTTTTCCACTGGTTGCTCTTCTTCTTCCCCTTCTGGTACCCCTATAATTCGGATGTTGGATGTTTAAAGATGTCCTGGAGGTTCCTAAGCCTCTCCTCATTTTTTTGAATTCTTGTTTCTTCATTCTTTTTTGTTTGGTTGTTTCTTTCTTCCTTCTGGTCCATTCCATTGATTTGAGTCCCAGTTTTCCTCCCATCTCTGTTGGTTCCCCATGGATCTTTCTTCATTTCACTTATTGTAGCCTTCATTTTTTCATCTAATTTGTGACCAAAATCAACCAATTCTGTGAGCATCCTGATCACCAGGCCTTTGAATTGTGCATCTGATAGGTTGGCAATCTCTTCATCGCTTAGATAAATTGGCTCCGGGGCTTTGATTTGTTCTCCGGTTTGAGCCATTTTCATTTCTGGGTTTTTGTTTGTTTGTTTGTTTGTTTGTTTGTTTGTTTGTTTGTTTGTTTTGTCTAGTCGGGCTGTTACATATGAGGGGTGGAGCCTCAGGTGTTCCCCAGGGCGGGACAGCCCGGTCACTGGGTAGTGACGCTGTATGTGGGGGCGGGGTCTGAGAGGAGATAATGGCGGTTGCTTTGCTCACTCTCAGATTCCAGTTCCTTTTACCGCTTCCCCTTTGCCTGGATTATCTGCGCGTGAACGTGGGACCACCCGGTCAGCCAGCTGCCTTGTGCGGCCTCACTGGGTCTGCACAGTTGCCGCCCCGTGCCCGGGGTCTGCTAGTCGCCACCTGTGCACCTGGGGGCTGCCAGCCGCTGCTGCCTGCGTGCCCGTGCGCACCTCAGTTTTTTCCTGCCGCGACTCCGCCCCTCTTATCGGTCTGGATGAATCGTTGTTGGACTTCCAAACAGTTTGATTTTCTGAGTTCTGGTTGTTTTCTTGTTTCTAAATCTTTGTTGTCCTTAATTTTGGTTGTGAGAAGAGGCACAGTGCGTCTGCCTACGCCTCCATCTTGGCCGGAAGTCCCCTATCTAGTATTTAAACAATCCCCTCTATGGGGGCATTTGGTTAGTTTCTATTTGTCTCCATTGTAAGTAATGCTGCAATCAATACCCTTATACATAAATTTTGGCATAATTCTTTAATTGTTTCCTTAGAATAAATTCCTAGAAATGCCAGGTCAAAGCACAGACACATTATTGATGCTTTTTAGGGCAGGAGGGGGAGGAAGATATTGCCAAAATACCTTCCAGATATTTGAGCACCAGGGTAATATTTCTAGCTCAAGAAAAGTTTCTAGGACTCTTCTCAGATAATTAAGGAAGATATTAAACCCAGAATCCTGGGATTAGGACCTAGTTTTATCATTTGTTAGCTGTGTGAGCTGTTTAACTCTTCTGTTTCTCTGTTTCCTTATTTATAAATTAGGTTTTCCTTAGTATCTATGAATATTAGTACTCACCTCATAGGGTTGCTGTAAGAATTATATGAATTAATGTTTGTAAAAGTTTTAGAATAGAGCCTGGCTCATAGTAAGCCTTGCCTAAGTGTTCACTATTGTGGACTTAAGGAAAGTCCAAACTTACAGAGAATTTTTGTAAGAGTTCGTTTGAGCCAAAGTGATGACAAATGCTAGTGAGCAAGATTTCAAATACCCAAAAGAACAGTTTTGCAGTTTCTTTCATACATTTGAAATTAAGGAGGGAACAAAGGTGGAGGTGGGAGGAAGCAAGGCAGGGATTGGATTACAGGATAGTTAACAAGATTATGTACTCCCCTGAGGGTTAATACACCCTTCAGGGCTATTACTTCTAGCATTTCTAAAGGGTGTTAACCTAGATATCCAAGAACAATGGCAAAGGCTGGCTTCAAACAGTTCACTAGAGAAGTTAGAGGTATGCAACTTGACTACCCACTGGATGACTTGTCCAGTTAGGAATTTATGACCAGATCACCCTGAGAGTTTACTTTCCATAGAACCCCTTTTTTTCATTCATACTGTTATAACTATCCCTGGTTCTTAGACTTTGGACTTCAAACACTTATTTTTAAGAAAAGAATTAAGGAAATAGATATATATGTCTTTTTTACTTTGCCCAAATAAGAACTTAAAAAAAAAGCCAATTATATAAGCAACATTTCATTAAAAAATATATTTTAGTTCTGGCCAACATAGAGGTGTAAGTAGACTTTGCCTCCTCACACAAACAAAAGACAGATGATAGCAAATTTAAAAGCAAAAAACAACCAGAACTGCCAGAAAATTAAACTGTATGGAAGTCCAACAACCACGGAGTTAAAGAAGAAACATTCATCCAGATTGGTGGGAGGGGTGGATACAGGCAGAGAGGACTCACAGCAAGGTGGCTGGCTGCTGGTGGACTGAAGTAGGCAAGGCAGCTTGCTGGCAGACTGGGTGGTCCCACATTTGGGTGCAAGACAGACTGCAACCCAGGGTTCCAGCACAGGAAAAGAAAGCTTCAAAACCTCTGGCTATAAAACCTGTTAGAGTCGCATTGGTGGGAGAAACTCCCAAACTCAGAGGAGAGTTCACTGGAGAGACCCACAGGGTCCTAGAATGCACACAAACCCACCAACCCAGAAATCAGCATCAAAAGAGCCCAATTTGCTTATGGGTAGTGGGCGAAGTGACTGAAAGTGGAGCAAGAGCCAAGCAAACAGCATTGTTCCCTCTCTGACCTCTTCCCCACATGCAGCGCCACAAAGCAGCAACATGAGTTGCCCTGCACTGGCGAATACCTAAGGCTGTGACCTTACAATGTAACAGGTATGCCGAGACAAGGAAATATTGCTCAAATGAAAGAACAGATCAAAACTCCAAAAACAGAACTAAGCGATGAAGAGATAGCCAACCTGCAGCTCTGCAGCAAGAGATGCAGAGTTCAAAACACTGGTAATCAGTCCCAGCCAATGTGGCTCAGTGGATTGAGTGCTGGCCTACAAACCAAAGGGTCACCAGTCTGATTCCCAGCTGGGGCATATGCCTAGGTTGTGGGCCAGGTCCCTAGTAGGGGACGCAGGAGAGGCAACCATACATTGATGTTTCTCTCCTTCTGCCTTCCTTCCCCTCTCTCTAAAAATAAATAAATAAAATCTTTTTAAAAAGAAAAAAAAAAACACTAGTAATCAGGATACTCATAGAAATGGGTGAGTAAGGTCACAAAATAGAGGAAAAAGTGAAGGCTGTACAAAGTGAAATAAAGGAAAATATACAGAGAACCAACAGTGACGGGAAGGAACTGGGACTCAACTCAATGGTTTGGACCAGAAGGAAGAAATAAACATTCAACCAGAACAGAATGAAGAAAGAAAAATTCAAAAAAAGTGAAAAGTGGCTTAGGAACTTCCAGGACAACTTTAAACATTCCAATGTCCAAATCATAGGGGCACCAGAAGGAGAAGAGGAAGAGCAATAAATGGAAAACTTATTTCAACAAATAATGAGGAACTTCCCTTAATCTGGCAAAGGAAGTAGACTTCTAGGGAGTCCAGAAAGCTCACAGAGTCCCAAAGAAGTTGGACCCAAGGAAGCACACACACTCTTAAGCACATAATAGTTACGTTACCCAAGATTAAAGATAAGGAGATTAAAAGCAGCAAGAGAAAAGGAGACAGTTACCCACAAAGGAGTTCCCATAAGACTATCAGCTGATTTCTTAAAAGAAACCTTACAGGCAGGAAGGGACTGGAAAGAAGTATTCCAAGTCATGAAAGGCAAGGATGTACATCCAAGACACTCTATCCAGCAAAGCTATCAGTTAGAATGGAAAGGCAGATAAAGTGCTTCCCAGATACCATCAAGTGAAAGGAGTTCATCATCAAGCCTTTATTATATGAAATGTTACAGGGACTTATGTAAGAAAAAGAAAATGATCAAAAATATGAACAGTAAAATGACAACACACAACTATCAACAACTGGACTTTTAAAAAAGCAAAAAATAAAAACAAACTAAGTAAGCAATAGAACAGGAACAGAATCACAGAAATGAGGATCACCTGGAGGGTTATCAGCAGGGAAGGGGATGGGGGAGAATGGGGGTAAAGGTACAGGGAATAAGAAGCATAAATGGTAGGCACAAAATAGACTGGGGGGTTAAGAATAGTATAGGAAATGGAGAAACAAAGGAACTTATATTTACAACCCATGGACATGAACTAAGAGGAGGAATGCTGGTGGGGGGGGGTGCAGGGCAAAGGGGAATAAAGGGGAGACATAAATGGGACAACTGTAATAGCATAATCAATAAAATATACCTACATATATATTTTTAACAGCACTAAAATTTAGGAAGAACATAATGTCAGAATGACTTTTATTATATTTAGCTTTAAGAGAAATTTTTTCATCATTCTTATTTTTCTCACTTTTCCATGAGCAGTGCATGTTATTTGTTCACTGTGTTTGAGAACTACTGGCTAGCCATATTTTCCAAAACTCTCACATTGCTATTTTGTTACTAATTAATATTTAAAGATTTTCATTTTTTAAGCAGTTAATTATAGAACATGGACAGTAGCTTTTTTAAAAAGGTGTTTAAATATGTTTATTGATTTTTAGAGAGAGAGGAGGGAGAGAGAAAGAGAAAAACATCGATGTGAGAAAGAAACATTCATCAGCTGCCCCCCATTTCTTCCCAGACCAAGAATTCAACCTGAAAACTAGGTATGTGCCCTGACTGGGGATTGACCCACAACCTTTTGGTGCATGGGACAATTCTTCAGCCAACTGAGCCACACCAGCCAGGGCTTGACTATAGCTTTTTTTGAACTATGTGAGCAAAAAATAATAGGATTATAGCTCAGCTTACTGGCTTTGCAAGATGCAAAAAATAACACTGGAAAAGTCAGCATTCATGCTGCCTGTCACCACCAGAACCAGTAAGTAAAGACAAGGATTGAATCTTTCTGGGTGCTTTATTCAGATGCTGGCAATCTAAGAAGATGGCACCTTATGTACCCTCAAAAACTGTCTTAACTTCTCATCTCAAGCTGAACTTTTTTAAAGGGTTTGGGGAAAGGTTAATCAGATAAGTGTTGCAGCCCAGACAGTTTTCCCTTTATTTCTTTATCTACTGATCAACAATTCTTTAAATGAGTCATGGACATTCCCTCCCTGGAACACAATGGCTCAGATAGATCTCCATCACTTGCAGACACCCTGGAGCACGAACTAGAAGTGGTAGATACAAAATAGACAGTGGGAGGTTAAGCATAGTGATCTAAACAAGTCTGGTGAATTGTTTGTTGATCTCCTGGAGTCACATGGGCCATACATTTCAGTTCCTAGAATAACAGCTTTCCACACGCATTAATCACTTCAGCCTATCAACTATGACTGAAGCTAAATCTTTAACTCTTGAGTTCCCCTACCAAAAATAGAGGAAAAAGAAACATTCTCTTACATGGCTCTGGAAGAAAATAAAAGTGACGCTAAAACCCATTCTTTCACCAGGACAGTTGACACCCCTACTTTTATTCTGGTAGAGGATTCCTTATATAGCTGTTGAAGTTGTCAATTTAAGAAACAACCAAACCTATAGGGAATTTTTATGAGTTTATGTTAGCCAAACTGATGACAGTTGCTGAGAAGCAAGATCTCATGCTCTGGGGAATGACAGTTTTGCAGTTTCTTTTATACTTTTGGAATTAAGAAGGGAACGTAAGGAAGATTATGTGAAGGTGGGAGAAAGCAAAATCCAAGCTAGTTAACAAATTATGGACTCCCTTGAGGGTGGTTATTCCTTTGAGGGATCTGATAAAGAGGCATTTCTAAGGTGTGTTAACCTAGATGCACAAAAAGGATAGAAAGGGTTTGCAAAGGAGAAGGTAAGCCTTTCATAGGCATGACTGACTGCCCACCATGATTTATCCAGTTAGGAATTTATGATCAGA
Source organism: Anoura caudifer (assembly GCA_004027475.1). Taxonomy (NCBI): domain Eukaryota; kingdom Metazoa; phylum Chordata; class Mammalia; order Chiroptera; family Phyllostomidae; genus Anoura; species Anoura caudifer. The sequence continues at coordinate 95,739 of PVKU01006486.1, forward strand.
TCACCCTACGAGGTTACTTTTGGTCACTGCACTTGTACATACCCTTCTTTTCATCCACAAGTGGAAACGAAATTCCTGAGCAGCTAAAGGCCAAATCATTTGTAGAAGAGCCAGGACTCAAATCACCTCCAAGGGAGACCTGAAAAGGGACACAAATGCATAGGGAAACCATGTGAACTGCAGTAGTGGAGGAGATATTGACTGACCAATCTGCAATTGTTCCCATCTTTGAAACAATTTGTTTGGGATGAATAATGCCATTTAATTATTTGTTAACCAGTGTTCTAAGTCATTCACTAGTTGTCAGGCACATATTTATAAATATCTAATAATAATAACTAGCATCTAATGAGAACTCACTAGGCACTGAATTACCTCATTTCACCATCACAGCCATTCTTTGTGGTAAGGGAGTATTATTCTTATTTCCATTTTAAAAGTGAGGAAACTAAGATCCAGAGAAGTTAAATTATTCCCTCCAAAGTTACACAGCTGAAACCAGAACAGAAGCCCAGTCCAACTGACTCCAGAGGTCTTACTACACCACAGGTTAAGGAACCTGAGATGCTACTGGATTCCCAATCTTCTTTTTAAGTCCCATCTTTAATATGCTTGAACCTGAAGGGATTCTTTTGCAAATCCTTTGAATCAGGATTTTACAAAAGGCTCATCTGATAAACATTTCTTAAACTCTAAGCTCTACATCTATTTGGAACAACTCAAGGGAAACCTTAGGGACAAATTTAATTTTTCTTTCATGTAGCTGATGGGCTTAGGTTTTACTTCTCTCCCCAGCCTTGATATTAATAACAAGACTGTGTTCTTGATATTTTTGACATAAATTAATATGCTCAGTCCATAAACAACACAAAATGCAGTGTGGTCCTGGCCAGGTTGCTCAGTTGTTCACAGCCTTGTCCCCTACACCAAAAGGTTGAAGGTTCAATCCCCAGTTGGGTGTGTACAGGAAGCAACCAATCAATGTTTCTCTCTCTCACCATCTCCCCCTCCCTCACCTTCCTCTCTCTCTAAAATCAATAAAGATATGTTTGGGTGAGGACTTTTTTTCATGCAGAAATGCAGTGTGGAAACTGATCTAAAGCCTCCAAGTCTGGTGAATACAATATTCTAAAGCAAAATGATCTCAATAAACAGCTATGAGGCTTTTTTTTTTTCATCTGAATCTTAAACTCTGGATTGGAAAATACTGAATCCTCATTTGCTCATTAGTTCTTGTAAGGGAGAAATTGAAAGGAAAAAGAGTTTTCTAGGGCCCATTTTTAAATAAGAATCCAAAATTTTGAGCTGTAAGATATATTTCCCCAGTCTACCCTCTATTTGAATGGGAAATTAGACTTGCATTTTATAACCATTACACATAGTACTTTTGAAATAAGACACTATAAATATATCGTTCCTTTATCATAGACCAAAATTATGAGATTCATTTGTCCAACTGAAAAAAGTAATGATGATTCTTAATTTTGTTCAAATCAAACTAAATTTTGCTCATAGCACATTCATGTGAAAATTGGAATGAAATGTGAGCTGGTAGTTGTGGGGGTAGGACAGGTGTCAAAAGGTACAAACTCCCAGTCATAAATAGGGTTGTAATCTAGTCCTAGGGTTGTAATCTCCACTGTGATAACTAACAACACTGTACTGTATATCTGAAAGTTGCTAAGAGAGTAGATCTTAAAAGTTCTCATCATAAGGAAAAAAAGTGTAATTATGTGTGGTGATGGATGTCAACTAACCTTATTGTGGTAATATTTTTGCAATGTATATATATACATTGTATATATGTATATATACACACACATATGTATTTAGGCATATGCATGCATGCATATATCTATATCAAGTCATTAATGTTGTACACATAAAACCAATAAATGGTATATGTCAATTATCTCATTTTTTAAATAGAATGAGATGGAATCTGTGAATAGGTAGTACTATACTAAGGTATATCAGCTCCACTGACATTTTCCCAGATTTATCACAACCCAGCAATGTGCCTGGCACAAAAGATACATCAAATAGCTGTTAAATGAATAAATGAATTAATGAATTAATGTATAAACCAATGAACACACTTCTCTTTCATTTATACCTTACTTAGTCCATTTTCCTGCAAGAATACTGCTTTATTTCCCTCTAATTCATCAATATTTATGAGTACTCATAAAACTACACAAATCTCACAGAAGCACTTTTTTAAATTACTTTATTGTTGTTCAGTTACAGTTGTTTTCATTTTCTCCCCACCCCTCCCCCTCACCCCCTCCAAACCCACCTCCCTCCCTTGCTTCCACCCTTCCCCTTGGTTTTGTCCATGTGTCCTTTATAGTAGTTCCTGAAAAGCCTTCTCCCTTCTCTCCCCTCCCCTCTGGCTATTGTTAAATTGTTGTTAATTTCAACGTCTCTCACAGAAGCACTTTTCGGTAATTAAAAGCTAATATGATGAGATTCAGAGATCTATGTTCAGAAAATGTATTTTAACTATTTCTTTTGTTTGATGTGATTCCAGGAAGTAGGTCCTGACTGACAAAAATTAAAACACCCAATAAGGCTTAAAAGCAAGCATTTCTGTTCCTCATATCCATGGATTTATAGTTGAACTTCATATAAAACATTTTCATTGTCTTTCCCCTAAATCCTTTGAGTGTTGCTCTAAGTCTTAGCGTTTCCCCATTTACTCCCACAGGCCAATCCCATGCACTATTCATACAATGAGGCAGTAGTAAAGAGTCGCTGCTTCAAAATGAGGACATACTGACTGTTCCCCAAATTTATTTCACCCAGGTATAAGCACCCAAACACTAACGAAAAGATGTGTGAAAATGTAGTGTGAATGAGAACTGCATCTCATATATATTTTTGTAATGTTTGTGTAGCAGGGTGCTATATATCTTTGTTTCTGTGTTTTTGGAAACACAGCCTTAGGACATGTGAAATATAGTTATGTCTTATAATTTCCAAAGGGCTTGCTTTGGCAAATGGCTAGAAATAAACTCAAAATGTGATTGAAAGCCAATTTTTCCTATTTTAAAAAATGCAATATTCAATCAAATTAGAGGTTGGTTTAAAAAGAAATGTCATTTTCCTTCTTTGAATCTCATAAAACACACACACACCCTGGGGAATTCTTAACAAGGACTAAGCTCTAAAATCAAAGATTCCATAGAAAATACAACGATGCACCTGAAAATAGTTTTCATTCTCTGCTTCGTGTGAAATTCAATTACATAGAAAGCAAACAAGTGGAGAAAACAATGAAAATGGCACAGAGGCATCCCCCCTCAATTGTTATAAACTGCATTCTCCAGAACCAAAGGACCGTTTACGTGGTGACTGCAACTACTGCTGTGCCTTGTTCTCCTGTCAAGCTATTTCTGATATCAGATGCTTTCTCTTGGAGCCTCACACCACTCAACCTAGTAATTAACTCCTTTATAGCTCTGTCCGCCTAAACGCAAATTGATTAATAATCTTGCTCTTATCTTGATGTTTTTATCAAAAAATCTTTGAAAAATTAACAATATTAACAAAGACTCAATATGGTATTTGCATTTTTTGGAAATACTTCATTGACCTACAGAGCATTCTAAAGCAGCAAAAATTAAAAGTATAACATCTCATTGCTTTAACTTAATAAAATATATTGTTTTAGAACATGTTTTAATAGCTACTCTAACGCACAAATACAGCCTTCATAAAATTACCAAAATATACACCTATCAGATTAATCTGCTAGAAAATTAAAATACTAAAATTCTTCTTTGGATTCATTTAACCATCAATCTCTTCCCTTATTTATAAGATGACTCAATTAAAATCTTGCTCTAAAAGATAAAACAGCAATGAATTTAACACACCTCTGGATAACACATATCCAGGAAAGTGACACCAAGAGACACTATCTTAATTTAAAAGATTAAATAGAGATACTGCATCACAACTCAGCTACATGGCTTGCCCTGCCCTGGTGAACACCTAAGCCTCCACCCCTTACTACCTAACAGGTGCACCAAGACAAAAAAAAAAAAAAAAAAAAAAAAAAAAAAAAAAAAAAAAAAAAAAAAAAAAAAAAAAAAAAAAAAAAAAAAAAAAAAGGCCCAAATGAAAGAACGGATCAAAGCTCCAGAAAAAAAAATAAAATAAAATACAACTAAGCGATGAAGAGAGAGCCAATCTATCAATCTATCAGATGCACAGTTCGGAATACTGGTAATTAGGATGCTCACAGAATTGGTTGAATATGGTCACAAATTAGAGGGGAAAAAATGAAGGCTATGCTAAGTGAAATAAAGGAAAATACACAGGGAACCAACAGTGATGGGAAGGAAACCAGTGTTCAAATCAACTGTGTGGACCAGAAGGAAGAAAGAAACATTCAACCAGAACAGAATGAAGAAAGAAAAATTCAGAAAAATAAGAGGAGGCTTAGGAACCTCTGGGACATCTTCAAATGTTCCAACATTCAAATCATAAGGGTGCCAGAAGGGGAAGAGGAAGAGCAAGAAATTGAAAACTTATTTGAACAAATAATGAAGGAGAACTTCCCCAATGTGGCAAAGGAAATAGACTTTCAGGAAGTCCAGGAAGCTCACAGAGTCCCAAAGAAGTTGGATCCAAGGAGGAACACACAGGGGCACATCATAATTACATTACCCAAGATTAAAGATAAGGAGAGAATCTTAAAAGCAACAAGAGAAAAGAGACAGTTACGCACAAAGGAGTTTCCATAAGACTGTCAGCTGATTTCTCAAAAGAGACCTTACAGGCAAGAAGGGACTGGAAAGAAGTATTCCAAGTCATGAAAGGCAAGGACCTACATCCAAGATTGCTCTATCCAGCAAAGCTTTCATTTAGAATGGAAGGCCAGATAAAGGGCTTCCCAGATAAGGTCAAGTTAAAGGAGTTCATCAACACCAAGCCCTTATTATACAAAATGTTAAAGGGACTTATCTAAGCAAAAGAAGATAAAAAATATGAACAGTAAAATGACAACAAATTCACAGTTATTAACTACTGAACCTAAAACGAAAACAAAACAAACCAGGCAAACAACTATAACAGGAACAGAATCACAGAAATGGAGATCACATGCAGGGTTAACAGTGGGGAAGTGGGAGGAGGAGAGAAGGGGAAAAGATACAGAGAATAAGTAGCGTAAATGGTAGGTAGAAAATGAACGGGGGGGGGTGGTAAAAATAGTATAGGAAATGGAGAAGCCAAAGAACATATTTGTAAGAACCATGGACGTAAACTAGAGGTGGGGAATGCAGGTGGGAGGGGGTATGCAGGGCAGAGGCGAATAAAGGGGAAAGAAGAGGAAAAACAGATTAGATAGATAGATAATATTAAGTGAAAGGATTTCAAACTACAGTGGAACCAGTGGATATGAAAAGGAGAGTTTCACACATGCAGCCTTAGAAGAATGGAACTTAAGAACTAAGAAACTGATTTCCATTAAATGCCTGATTTACAGAAGACCAAGATTATTTACTGACCAATGGATATCTGCCAAGAATTTCTCCTCATCATCAAGCCAATGAACTTACTGCTTTGACTCTAGCTGGACTTCCCCTCTTTACACCCCTGTCTGTCCCATAAACACAGCCACTCCAAACCTTCAACAGACTCACCTGTAGCTTGCCACAGCCCGTAATCCCCAATATGCAATTCCACTGCTATTCCAGAAATAAACACAATTTCTGGTCATTGGAGCCTGCCTCAGTTTACCTCTTTATTTAGGTTGAGAATTATATGTGTGTGTGTGTGTGTGTGTGTGTGTGTGTGTGTGTGTGTCACTGTCCAAACCTGCATCATTCTGGCTCCAACTGATGACGTATATAAATATAAATGAATTACTACAGATGCCCTGCTTCTCCTGAAACCAGAGAAGTCAGCATCCATGCTGCCTCTTACTACCAGAACCAGTAAGTAGAGATAAGGACTGAATCTTTATGGGCACTTCATTCAGATGCTGGTGATCTGAGAAGAGAGTGGGTTGTAGGCCCTCTCAAAACCTGTCTTAACATCTCATCTCAAGCCAACCTTTTTTATAGGGAGAACGAAAATGTAGGTGTAGGGTTTTGGAAAAGGTTAATCAGATAAGAGTTGCAGTCCACAGCAATTTGCCTAGTATGTTTTTTTTCTGCTGATCAACAGCTCTATATATGAGTCACAGATGTTCTCTCCTTGGAACACAATGGCTCAGATCTCTGCTGCTTGCAGACCCACTGGGGCACAAAGATTGAATTACATGTCGACCCTCTGGAGTTATCATGCATTTCAGTTCCTAGAATACCAGCTTTCCACAGGCATTAATCACTTCAGACTATCAACTATGACTGAAGCTAAAATCCTCAACTCTTGAGTTCCCCTATCAGCCCCTTCCCTCACTAGTTTTTAATTATCTTATTTCTATAAGATTAGTTTAATTAAAGAAATACACACTAAAACAAATAAAAGCAGATAAGATTATTTAAAAATAATTTTGCTGTTGAATAAACAGTCTTTCCACATTCAAAAACCATCCTGCAGTCAATTTGACACAACTAAAAGCATGAGATACATTAGTGGTGGTGTTACAATTCATCTAAAACAGTGTTTGATACAATTGACAAAAGTTGCACGTTTTCCAGCTGGGGCTACATTAGTGTTTTTTTTTTTTTTAAATTAAATTTTATTTTAATTGTTGTTCTTATACAGTCCTCTGTTTTCTACTCCCATCCCGTCCCTCCACCCCAGCCCTCCCCAGATCCCTTCCATTTCCACCCCCCCCCAGCTTTTGTCCATATGTCTTCCATACTTGTTGCTCTAATCCCTTCCCCTTTTCCCTGGATATTCCTATCCCTCTCCTCTCTTGTTCTCAATTTCAGTGTCTTTGGTTATATTATGCTTGTTTGTTTGTTTTTTTGATTAGGTTCCTGTTAAAGGTGAGATCATATGGTATTTGTCTCTCACCTCCTGGCTTATTTCACTTAGCATAATGCTCTCCAGTTC